>PVKA01024925.1:12617-33693 GCA_004027165.1 Ctenomys sociabilis
AAAAAAAAAAAAAAAAAAAAAAAAAAAAAAAAAAAAAAAAAAAAAAAAAAAAAAAAAAAAGTTATTGTAGTGACATTCTGAGGAGGACATAGGAAGCTGACAGTAATTTTTTAAGAGAATAAGAAATGGCAAAACAAACAAAAAACATTAGAAGTGATTCAAAAGGGGCTGAGGAGATAGCTCAGCAGTCTAAGAAACTGCCTGGCAAGCCCAAGGACTCAGGTTTGATCCCTGGTCCCGCCGGTTGTACTGGTACCGGAAAATCCCAGTAGTGGGAAGGCTGAAACAGGAGGATCACTACCAGTCTGAGCTGCGTAGTGAGAGCCTGTACCAAGTAAATAAATAAATAAATAAATAAATTTTAAAAAATGATACAGAATTTCACTAAACAAATAATACAAATTCGACAATGCTTGTTATGTTACACATTATCTTCAAATTAATATGGTAATTGTTTATGAGACTTCAAATTATTTTCACACATGTAGAGCCACATTTACATGGAATTTATATTATGTGTATTGGTCAAAGCTTTTCAGGTACAAGCTTAATACTCATTAGTAGTGAATTTGGAAAAAAAAAATATATATGAAGGACGATTGTCAATTATTTCCACTTTGGCATTTTTCTTTACATCTTCACAGAAAGAGACACAAACATAGTCACACAAATCAAATAAGAAATGCAGGAGTCCTATATTTACAGAAACACTAAATTTCTCCATAGTAGGAATATATAAGAATAAGTCAACTTAAAATGCAGATAACCCACTATAAAGCACAGAAATATACTCATTTGCCTGAATTAAATAGTACTCTCAAAAGAGTGAGGAAAGAATATGTAAAAGGAAAAATGCATAATCTACGCTATCAAGATACTATATAAAAATGAAAACAAGATAAAATATGAAAATGATATTTATTTTAATGCTCTGTTTTAAATAGCTTTAAACATTACAGAAGTTGTAAGCATAGCAGAGGTTTTCTTTCTGTACTATTTGAGAGCAAATTGCTAATTTAGTTTTTACAGGTTTTATTTTAAAGTTCATCTTCTAAAAGCAGCTACAAGCTTCCTGGCACATAGCCATCATATCATAACAAAAATCTAAAAACTAAGATTTATATTAAATAGTCAGTGAAATCTTAGGTCTCACTTGCTGATTACCTTTACATTGTTCTTTGTAAAAAGGTTAATAAGTTCCAAAATCATATCTTGGTTTCATTTTATAGAACTTCAAAAGTTCTCATTGTTTCCTTGCTTTTTATGATGTTAAAATCTGTGTGGATCATGCTGTGGAGTACTTCTCAATCTCAGTTCATCCAGTACTTGCTCACAGTAACACTCAGCTCTTATATCTCATGAGGAATTCTACAGCAGCCATCCTGGAGTTCTCTTTGTGTTTTTTTTTTTTTTTTTTTTTTTTCCTGTAGTTTAGGGAAGGGTCTACAGAGTCTTCAGGGTATCACTACTAGATCGGACTTGTAGTGATCCACCCGTTTACAACCTCCCAAGTGCTGGGATTACAGGCACGCGTGACCACGCTCTGAATCAATTGCTGTCTCAGCGTGCCCAGGGAGGGGGGCTGGCAAGGCAGGCCGGGAGGATCAAACCCCTGCCTCCTGCGCCTGCTTGCAGGTGCTTTAATTCGTTGAGCTATTTGGCTGGCCCTGCTTCTCTTTGTATTACTGGGGTGGTTTTGATTTTTTTCTAATAGTGTTGATCATTTTGTGTTTTTGTTGTTGTATTTTAGTGATAATCACTTTGATCTGCTGATTAAGCCTACCATGTGCAGCTATTGTGATAAGCTACTCTATTTAAGAATTTCTAGAATTTGTCTGAAGTCTCTGGAATTAATAAGGATTTTGTCAATAGACACACTGAAAGTATATAAATAACCAACTTTCTTTTTTGGTACTAGGACTTGAGCTCAGGATCTCGTGCTTTGTTAGCAGGTACTGCACTGCAGAACTCCATCGCTGGCCCTCTGCTTCCTTGTCAAACTTTGTGTTTATTTATTTTTTATATGTGCCAGACATGCCAGTCACTTTGATTTAATTCTAGTTTTTTTTTTTTTTTTTTTTTTTTTTTTTTTTTTTGTGTGTGTGTGTGTGTGCAGGGTCTCACTACCCAGCCCAGAGTTGTAGTGATCCTTCTGATTTCTGCCTCTCTAGTGCCTGGATTACAGGTGTGTGCAACCACACCCAGACTAATTTTGTATTAATTCAATGAGTTAAAAATAAATACAGAGGCTAGAGAGATGGCTCAGTAGAAAAAGCGCTTCCCTGGCAAGGGCCTGAATTCAACCCCAGTTTGAATAAATAAATAAATAATTTGCCTGACAAATATTTATAAATTCTTTCTTTAAACTTACTCTCTGGGACCTTAGACTGCTCACATTCTAAGAGTAGTAACCAGTCTAAGTACTCCCTGACTCCTATCCCAGACGGACCAGAACAAATAGCTCTGCTGTGCTGTGCCATCTCATAATTTTAAGGCTGAAATGCTTACAAAGGCAAAAGGAACAATGGTTATGAGACAAAGAAGAGAAAATATTTTCATTTTCATTATGAATGTATTCTGTATTCACAAGGTGAAGTAATATTTTAAGAGTGATCTTTCTTTTAAAAGTTTGTGTGTAAGGGCTGGGGATCTACCTCAGTGGCCTAAGTGCCTGCTTGGCAAGTGCAAGGTCTCAACTTTCATCCTGGTACCAAAATCAATCAATAGTTGATTGACTGATATATATATATATATACACACACACACACATACATAAAAATATTTGTATGTGGTTGTGGTAGTCATTATACTATGCATATGTGTGCATTTTTGGAAAAAGTAGTGTATTACAATTACATGACATTTCTTTTGTTATCAATACGTACAAAGAACTAAAATTTGAATTTAGCAAAATAATATTGCATTCACAATAGAAAATATTAGCCATATTAGCCAAAGTATTAACGTACCGGCCTTATGTTAACAGATACATATTTATACTCATGCTCTGTAGATGTCAAAATCATCCTTGAATTCTTTTCCCTCTTATCTCTCAGAAAATTCTTTTCACCTCATATTTATATTTTAAAAAACGTATCTCTTCATTATAATTTGCATTTCAAATATTGTCAAATGATCAAGAAATAAAGGGAGACTATATTAATTCAATATCCTGAAGTAGCAAATAACAAATTTTTCTATAATGCTGAAACATGTCTTCTTGTTACAGGCTCATGCCTTCTTTTATACAGGTGGCCAAATCAATTGATAACTCCCCATTGCCAAGATAATACAAGCATTCAGAAGTTTCTAGGGTATCTTTTCTAATCTGCATTTTAAATCATTTCTTCTAATTTTATTTTTTCATATTTTATGCATTTAGCGCAGGGTGTACAGGGCTCACTATGTAAATCAGACTTACAGTGATTCTCCTGTTTTCAGCCTCTCAAGCACTGGATTGCAGGTGCGGGCCACTAAGTCCATCTCAATCACTGTCTTCATGAGCTCCAGGGGTGGGGCCAGCACAGCAATCCAGATACCAAACTCTGGTCCCTCGTCTCTTCTACTGTTTAGACATGGATCACTCAGCTAACCATACAGGTAATTTTCCTTTTGTAAGTCTAAGATTTCTAGGTCTGTGCTTCCTCATCTTCTCACTCATGGAATTCTCTTCTTCCATCCTCTGTGTTCAGATCCTCCAAGCATTTGTAGAGCCACTCAAGTATACACTTTTCTGTAAAGTTTACCGGAATCCTCTGCATGGGAGTGCATCAAGCCAATCTCAGTCATGGAGATTTCTTTCTTTTAAACTATGTTCTGTTTTTATTTTTATCAACACAGTTACAATGTGTGAAAACTATACACTCATTTAATTCTTGAAAGTAACCCTATGAGATAATGACTCTTGTTACTCTAACATTAAAAGTTAAAAATGTAGCTTTCAGACCATTCACACCCTGAAATTTTATACAGCCTGACCCCAGTATTTAAAATTTTACGGTCTGACTGAATATTTTAAACTTCTTTTGCAAATATATAAAGGGAAATTGGTCTATGTTCTGAGCCATGTATTTTTCCACTATCTGTACAGATGATATGGATTGAGAACATTGAAATATGTGATCTTTTCATCTTATGATTTAGATAGATTGTTTCTAGAGATTTCTTCAGGCTCACAACAGTGAGATTGTTTCTAGAGATTTCTTCAGGCTCAAATATATCAGGGAACATTTTCTATATTTATAAATAAGGAAGTTGTAGTTCAATGAATTTGCCTACATGGCCCAAGGTTGCACATTGAAAATAAGCACATTTTGGCTTTTGGTTCACTAGTTCTAGCCCTGTAGTAAGATCATTTCAATTTGGCCCCTCCCACTGCTACAGTTCCTCCAGGAAAACATGAATAAAAGAAAGAAACTCTGCCCTTAAATTGCACTACAAGAAACTAAGATCAGAGCATGACCAATCCATTAGCCAAGAAAACATTTCTTCATGCTCATGTGTAACAAGTACATTCTCCACAGGCTGCAAACTGTGAAACTCTCCTGCTGTCAGGTGCAAGACACAGGGCAAACGACAAGTATGTCACAGACTTCCATGAGAAGCTTGAATAACCATGTTTCATTCCACATATTCTGTAATTGATTTCCAAGGCGATAAAGCATAGCATTTCAAAGATTATAAAGTGGCTATGAAAATGTAATTTATTTATTTAATTTTCACTATTTTATGATACACATCAATTTAAATGATAAATAGAATACTTCTATACTTCTCCAAAGATAGTCTTTGGATGAATGAACAAACATACTCAAATCTTTTAATTCCTTAAAAAATAAGTTAAGAAAATAAGGAAATGTAGCAAAAGTAGCAGAATACTTTGTTAAACTTTATGAACAATAATTATCAAACTCAGAAAATTAAAACTAAGGTTATAGATATTTAAGAACAAAGTAACATTTTACAAGTTTTAAATGTAATTTAACCTTCAGTAGATAGTTTTTTTTTAGTCTATTTTCCATTGCAAGGCACAATTCTCTATTGTAGCAAACTCTCAAACTCTCATTAAATACAGCAAACATGCTCACAATAGACAAATTTCAGCCAGATGTTGGGAGGGGACAAATCTCTTCTTGTTTGTCCTCCACATTCGAGAAATAGAAATACATTTAAGTGTCATTTAAATAAATAACAACCTATGCAAATTAAGACAGAAGGAAACAAAAATCTGCAACAAAAACAAGTGGATTTTAGGAATGGAAAACTTTATCCCAATCTTATTCTGAGACTATGTTGTGCACTATTATTCCATTCTTCTGAGAACCTTTTACTCCGAGACTGATTTCTCATTTTCTCTACCGAGGCATATGCAGCACTCCGTACCTCTATGCCTCTGTTATGTGCCATGAGCACAGTTATCCATAATCTTCCAATGGACGGAGCTGCTTGATCAAAAGTTCGCGTCATGTAACAGTATTAGCAGACATGTTTAAACTAATTTCTGAATACTCTTTCTCAATTTGTAGAAGGACTTATTTTTCAAAGTCGTTAGCCATATCGAACAAGATATAAACGCATTTTTCATGGGTGAGGAATGCTAACTAAATCATTACATTGGAATATTATTTTGAAAATGTGATTTTCCAAATTTATACATGAGAAATTCAAAATCTTAGTAAAGAAGAAAACAAAGGAGAAATGGTAAGAGACAAGGAGGCAGATGTTTTGCAGATGGGGAAGATGATCAGTAGAGAATGAAGGGGAGGGAAAAAGCATGAGAATGGTCAATTAGAGTACGATATGTATACTGATTCTCCAAAATGAATTTAAATAGTAGGCATGGAACATACTTTTCAAAAAATATAAAAATTAAAACAAACTGTCATTAAATTATATTTATTTAGGGGAGGAGAATCTTCTCTATATTATATTCACTATTCTTTCAGACGACTTGTATTTTCAATTTTGTAAGTTGTCTATATTATATCCAGAATTTTTAAAATCTTCATAACAATCTTAATAACGTTATATAGCATTTAATTTTTAATTTTAATAGAGTTCAATTGACCCGGCATTTTAAATTCTAAAATATAAATTTTATTTTTGAAATAAATATTTTTAATTTCTCACTACAGTCTTGCGCTTAGTTGTCTCAGTCAACCATAATATGAAGATAACTCTTTATAAAGTATTATGGTTATAGTACTAATTTTTTTTTAGTTCATCACAAAGAAATTTTTGTTGTAATGTCATTTGGATATAGCTGTGGATATAGCTTAGGACCATATGTGCCTACCTGGCAAGTGCAAGGTCTCTGGGTACTAAGAAAAAATTATTGTACTGTTTGGTGAAGTTTTCGTGCCTGTATCTTGTACTCCGACTAACTACTTTTAAGATAACAATATGCAGTGTATTAACCATTGTTACTCTATTATCTTCTTTTGAAATTTTATTTTTTCTCTTTAAAATAGAATAAAATTTAAACCAAAAATAAGTAAAGTACTTGTTGAATAAATTTTAGGATAAAAGCTATTCACTCTACCACAACACATAATGTTTTTATAGTGATGTAATATTTTTTTAATTCTTTCTTTTATTTTAAAGAGAATAAAAAATAATAAAATGATACAGAATCCAAAACAGAATGATAGAAAATTAACAATGTTTATTATATTACATATTGTGATATGATATTTAAGAATGTTGTTGAAAAAGTTTTTCACCAAAAGATAACTGTATCAAAAGCATCTACCTGGGCAGATCCTGGGACCAGGGTTCGATCACCTGCTGCAACAAGCCATACCGGCCCCAGCCCTGGTGCACGCTGAGAGGGTGACAGAGATTGGGTGTGGTGGTGCATGATTGTAATCCCAGCACTTGAGAGGATCACTATGAGTCAGATCTGTGTAGTGAGACCCTGTACTAAATACATTAAAAAAAAAAATTGCATCAGATGATTTTGTGCTGTAACAGTCTTTCAATGTCAGTTTGTAGAACTGACCATTCTCAAATAGTGCAATTAATATATACTAGTGTGGGAAGTTCATTTACAAAATTAATTTTAACATAAGATTCTGGTACTTAATCTTTTAAAATATCTATCAGATATCTAATGTAATTTCCACAGTCCAAATGCCAGCTTAAAATTTGCTTTAATGTACATATCAAGTATTCAACAATTGATTTTGTGATATATTGAATATATATATATATATATATATATATATATAATATTTCATTGGGAACTGATACATGGTGTGTCTCTATTTCCATATTTATACCTGCATTTACTAAATGGCATTCTTTTATTTTTTTGTATTTTAGGATAAGGACCACAAGGTCTCACTATGTAGATAGGACTCAGTGATTCTGCTGTTCTCAGCCTCCCTAGGGCTGAGATTATAGGTGTGTCCACTATGTCCAGTCCAGTCCCAATCTCCATCTCAGTGTGTCCCTGGGGCTGGGCCAGCGCGGCATACCAGGGATCAGACCCTGGCAGCTGAGCTCTGTCTAAGAAGGTGCTTTCATCTGCTGAGCTATCTGGCCAGCCCTGTAAGTGGCATTCTTCTTCCTGTTCATATTTATGATTAACAACCATGTAGTTATCTGTAATTAAAAAAAAATCAGAATATCTGTTGTCCGTTTTGGTCATTGTCCATGCGATTTGTGTCTTACACAAGAAAAACAAGCACTATTTAAATGAGAAGGTATTAATCTTCTCATTTCTCACTATAGAGAAGATATCAATAAAGAAAACATTTGGGTCAAGTGGAATATCTTGCAGAAGATACTCTTGAGAAATCTGTATACTGATTTCCATATTAGTTGTGCCAAGCAACCCTTCAACCGACAGTGGAGAAGGGCCCCTTTTTCTGAAAAGCCTTGCCAGCATTTGCTTTGGTTGATTTTATATAGCTATGCTTTCTGGAGTGAGATGAAATCTCAGCATTGTTTTAATTTGCATTTCTTAAATAAATGATCAATGATGTTGAACATTGTTTCAGATATTTATTTCCTGCTTCTAATTTTTCACATAAGAAGTTTTTAATCACTTCTAAATGCCCACTTGTTAACTGGGTCTTGAAACATGGGGGTTCTGATATTTTTGAGATTTTTATATATTCTAGATACCAATCCTTCGAAGAATAGTTGTTAAAATTATTTCCCACTGTGTGTATTGTTCCTTCACACTGCTTTTGATGTGTTTTGCTGTGCAAATATTGATTTTTAATATGATGAAATCCTAGTTTTTGATTCTTTGTATTATTTTCAGAATTTATTAATAAAGTCTTTGCCTCCAGCTATGACTCTGAGACTTTTACCTATTTTATCTTCCAGAAGATTAAGTGTTTCTGTTTTAATATTTAGGTTTTTGATCCATTTCAATTTTAATTTAGTACATGATGAGAGACAGAGGTCAAGGTTGAATCATCACAATGTAGAAAGCCAGTTTTTCAAGTAATGCTTATTAAAAAGCCTATGTTTCTTCCACTGTAGAGGTTTGGACACTTTGTCAAAGATTTGGTAGCTGAATGTGTTTGGGGTTGTTTCTGAGACTTCTATTCTGTGCCATTGATACCTAGCTCCATTTTGTTTTGAGAGCATCTATCATGCTGTTTTTGTCACAGTAGCTTTGTAGGACAATTTCAAGTCAGGGATTGTGATTTCCCCACCTTACTGTTGTTTCACAGGATTTTTTTTACTACTGTAGATCTCTTCTGATGCCAAATTAATTTTAGGATGCCATATATTGGGAAGTAGGAAGAAAATGTTCAAATGGGTAGGGAAGCAATAGGAGAGGGAAATTAAAGAAAAAAAAAATTTCTTTTGGTGGAACCCGGGATTGAACTCATGCCCTTCCACTTGCTAAGGAAGTGCTTATTCCACTAAGCCATCTCCCCAGCTCCTAGAAAAAAACATTTCAAAAGAGTTTTGTACAAACATCAACTTCCCATGATAAATTCAACTAATAGTTATGTACTGCATACATGTAGCAATGAGCATATTAAAAAAGAAAATCAGAATGATGCAGAGTTTTTTCAAAATTAAAAGAAAAATTCCAGAATAATTATTTGATGTATATTTGATGCCAGGGTTAGCATGATACAAATCAGTATGATACAGTTTTAGATTTCTGTTTCATGGAGTTAAGACTATTTTGAATCAAAAATATAGAAATGACAATCATTGTTTTGTTTTGCTTAAGGAACAGCATCTTAGAGAATTGGCTCATCTTCCTTGTTTTACAATTTTCCTGTCAGGCTGCTCAAATGAAGTGCACTAGACCAGTATTTAAGTACTTAACCAGCTCCAGTTTCTTTGTGGAAATAATATTTACAATCTGTAATGTGGGTGATGAAAATGGAGAATGATTTGTTTAATGACCTTTTATTAAGTAGACATTGGGATTTTTAAAAGGAAGTTCATTTTGATGTTTTCAGTACAGATTAAAGTTGCAATTTTTCTGTTTGTGGGACTACAATCTAATTATTTGAGCATTACTTCTAATTCTTTAGAAAATAATGGGGTAACCAATAACCAAAAACAGCAATGAAAATCAATTTGTATATTATACTTAGCCTCAAATTTGCTTTATGTTTAAACAGTGAATTCAAACTATAATTACATTACTCTGCACTACTAGCTTAATTCTAGATAGTCCTCATATCTTCTGTTAGTTCAAGAGATCCTTAAAGTGTACCCAGCTTTGCTCCTGTTTTTCATAGAATGCTAAAAAACAAAGTTTCAAGGATAACCTCACCCCATATTTATAACATGAAGAAAATATAACTTTTCAATAATGTATCACAAATTATCCAAGTTCTATGCATGATTACTGCAGTTTTAAAACCTTGAACAGTTTTACATTTTACTAACCTGAAGTTTCACAGGAAGCCCCTTGTGAAAACAAATCAAAGGTGAGCTATTCTGAGTGGGGAGATTCTTATTTAAGTTTGTATTTCTACAATGTTCCTATATCTCAGGTCGCTTGGAATCTTTGCATGAAAATCACCCCAAGTGGAAATATGCATTTTAGAAAGTTAGCTTTTTGTTCTAGGATAAGATTGTCTAGATCTGACTTCCACTTTCTAGCTCTGTAAATCAAGAAAATCTCACTGAGCCATACAGTTTCCTTATGCTTCAATGAGAATCTTAGAAAAGCATTTTAAAAAATGTAACAAAATCATAGCTTTGCAAATACTTTGTTTCTTGTATGTTACATAAAAATGCATATTGCAATTGTTGCATACTGAATTTTAATTTTCACCAACTGCATTTACTATTTTAACCCAGATCTCATAATTCAGATCCATCACATCCTGCCTCTCAAAAAATATTATATGACTGTCATGTACTCTCAGTCCTCAAGTACATTTAAAACAAGTGAATATGAGAAGTTTCTATATTTTACCTGAGAGGACAAAGCTCTATTCATGATCGATGCTTGCTTTTGACACTAAATCATTTTGTGTGATTTATTGTGTAGTCAGATGCTATCCTGCTCTTATTGATATCTCAGGGCTTGGGATATTTCGTACCTTCCTACAAACTCATAATCTCTCTAGTCCTGTGGAGCCTCCAGCATACATATAAACTATTGAGGAAAATTTGACACAGTAGAAATTTTACCATCAAATTTCAACTTCAATATTTTCTTTATGGGATGACAAAACTAATTAATTCTCTGTTAGGATCATTTAATTTCTAAGTTGGACTCAGTGTAAAATTTGAAGGAAGATATTATTTAAAAAGTGACTGTTTCAGTGTCATTTTAATTATGTCAATGATGTGGAATAGATGTCCAAATGTTTGACTAATACATATCGTATCAAGAGACAACGTGCATACCATTACCAGTCACAGTTGTGTATCTGGCATCTTCTTTGCTGAGTAATAAACATTTGTTGGACTCAAAAAAGTAGAAAAAATTATCCTAAGAGAACCTGAGAGAGATGCTTATATTTTGGAATGCTAACGTGAATGTTCAACAGTGAAAGTCTTAACTTCAGAAAACATATGGCAAAACTACATTTAAAAACAGTTGATATTATTTATTTTAACAGACTGCTAATACTAATTAGACACAGTATTTTGGTATTTATTCTTTCAATTAGAAAATGAGTATAAGACTTTGAGCAATAAATTTTAGACCTTGCGTGCATAGCAATTTCAATGCAGATGATATAAAAATCTGTACTACTATTGATATAAGAACAAGGTGTTTTTACATTTACCATGCTGAAGTTCTTGCATTGTGTACCTCTTAGAATTCTTGAAAACTTTGTGCCTTAAAAATGGAATATAATAACATTTAACCCCCAAAAGTAATGATATATATTCATTTCTCTATGTATATGTTTATTGTTACACAAATTTTAGATGATAATTAACTGGGAAAAATTAGCAAAAGCTCTTATGCTTTTAGGTAAATGCCTAAAAAAGTCAACACAGTTAATTTACCTTTAAAACAAAGAATGCAAACCTTTACTTTCAAGTCATTTTCATATCTCAATATTTGTTTCAGTTTGTTATTAAATTTGTTCAGTAGCAGTCCAACCTTGTAAACCCTTGATATAAATCCATGCACTACACACAACAGAGTAGTTTTGGCAGTAATACAAAAATAGCCAAAATAATACAAAGTGAAAAGGATTATTAAATTTATCATGATTTATTATAGTACCCCTTTCCATAATGTTTGATGTTGGACAAAGTATAGGGAATATTGAGCGATCCCGTGTTTATAAGCCAAAGGAGACCGAATTAGAGAAAGACAACCTGAAAAATTAGAAACTTCTATTTCAGCAGATAAATAGCATATACCTGAAAGGAGGAAAATAAACTAGCTTGGTTGCTAGGGGAAACTGTAAATGCTACATGTTCAAGCATGACATTGCATTGTAAGATTCATGTCTGTGCCTTTGCTATTTATCTATCCCAAGTGATTAAGATGATGCTATTTTAATTCAGATGTTCACACAACTGTCAGCCATCAGCAGTTGCGGAACAGAGAGTTTGAGCATGCAGGCTTCAATTCCACACCTTATGCAATGCCCAAGGCACACGTGAAAGCCAGGGAAGCCAGGAGCATGAAGGAACGTGCACCCTTATCAAGCAGAATGCTGTCCTTGTCAGTTAAAGGTGATGTTCTCTAGAATGGAACTGAATACCCATCTGTTTTGATCAAAAAGACAATTGAAGGACAGTGGAAAATTACCTAAGATTAACTTGGAATATTTGTTGTTTTCCAGCTCTTTTTTCAGTGAGAGTTTCACAAAATAAGTTAGGGATGTGAAAATTAAACAAATTAAGCTTAGAGCAGAACTCATGAAAGATTCTCTGCAATTTAGAAAAGGTATGAGAATGACTATTGATATTTTGTAACATTTTCTGCAATTCCATTTCAAATGATATTTAAATTTCGTGCCAATAGTATTCCTAGGCATATAAATGCTTTAATGATAAATTTAAATCAAATCATGTAATGCTGCTACTTTTGTGAAATTTGTGATGTTTATGCTCAAAGAAAGTTACTCATTGAATTTTTTTCTCATGAAACATGGTAACTGCTTTTCATGATGGGATAATCCATCATCAGTTTAGATGCTGATATTCTCTATTTAAACAAAGATGGGGGCTACAGAATGAGTTGGTAGATTTCATTGCTCATTCTATCACTAGGATGTAGCATAGCTTGAAGGTGAGTATTCATTTCACATTTGTTTCCTTAGCATTCTGCCAGTATTTGATAAATGCGAGCATTCAGCTGTTCCTTTTTATGAGTTATTTAATTTGCAGTACCTCAGCTCTATTAACTCTGATAGAGATATTGAAATTCAGAAAAAGTAACTCGACTCCTCTTCTACTATAGTCTAAAAGAGGAATTTCTAAGTTTTAGTAAGAAAATGGCTTATGGAATTTGAGAAAGGAAGTACCCGGAGAAAGGAAAGCTCAAATCTAGTCTGCACCTAGCATACATAAACTTAATATCAAAGCTATCACTTCTGTTTGCACCTGCAACAAATAAGTCACCAGTAGCCAGCAGAGCACAGGTGTTATGTGCTCAATTCATCCGAGACTCCTAAACAGAGTAAACTGCTAAATTGACTTCTCCATGAAAACTCTGAGTGGATCTTTATGAAGCTCTTGATAGAGTTAAATTTTATATATCTCTGAAAGTAGTTAGGTCCAAATTCAATCCCAGTGTTTGTGCCAATCAGATATTAAAAAGTCTGAGGTCTTCCCTGGAACATCAAAATCAATGTATCTTTCTTCAGAAAGCTGATGCAGAAATGGGTTATATGATAAAGTTCCCCATTTGCTAATAAAAGGGATGACTCTACCTGTTAGCAATGAGACTTGATGAATCGATTTTCTTTAATATTCTCAGCAGGTGTCTCCAAGCCTAAAATAATGGAAAAAAGACTCATGTTAGAAACAGGTTTTTGAAAGGAGTGGTGATATTGAAAAGTGTAGATTATCAGGCTTCTTATCCTGAGATGCTTATTCAGGAGATCTATTTGGGGCCAGAAAATATGAATGTTTAGCAACATTGAATTCCCAGGTGTTTCTAACCTACAGATTGAACTCTTATTAAAAGCTAGTTTTACAGAGTTATTACATATACAAATAAAGCCCACCCTCCTCAAGTGTAGGTGCCTAACCACCAACATAATGTACATAATTTACACATTCTTTGTCCCTTTGTGAACATATATTTTTCTTTCCCTAAATGCCTGATAACCACTCAGCCATCATTTGTGTAGAGTTTTGCCTTTCCTGGAAAGTTACACAAAAGAAGACGAAGACTATGTATACTAATCAGTTTCTCATGGAACATTTTGCTGTTGAGATATGACTGCACTGTTGATCTTATCAATAATAAATTAATTTTGGTTTTTTCATTTTATATATTTGACACACTGTCTCACTAAGGCAGCTGGAACTCTTAGTAATCCTTCTGTTTTCAGCCTCCCTAGTGCCAGAATTAGAGGCATGCATCACCACTCTCGGACTCTAATTAATTTGTTGACAAGTAACATTTTAAATGTGTACTATGATTTTTTTACTTGTTCAAATTTTCATTTTAACTTGTACTTTCCTAGTCAGTACATAAAATTTCCTTCTTAAACTTTTGGCTTCTTTCAAATTGAGGGTGTCTCCATCCCTCCTTCTGTTTCTTCCCCTTTGCCACCCCTTCATTCCTACCCCTTCCTTTCCTTCCCTTCCTTTCCTGACTTCCTAAAGAAAACTATTGTTATTTTAAGACCTGTACAAACTATCTTCTTCATTTTCTGTCTCCCATCAACAAAAACTAACTTTTCATCATGATTGCTAGTGCCTGACTCACATGACAACTCTGGTCCTGTGAGGGGCCAATCTACATGTAGAATACGCCCTAGTTCCCCTTCCACCTGCCTCGCTGCCTTCTGTCCATCTCTGGGCCCCCTTCCTTTTGTAAACAAGCTATTTGTTCTTGTCTGGTATTTTGCTGTTTATTTATATTTGTATTTCCCAAATGAAAGTCAGGGTTTAAGCTTGAGTATCTCATTTATTTTGCTTAACATTAAGGCTTTTGCATGAATTTTTTTTTTTTTTTGCCAGAAATTGTCACTCTCATATTTTGCTTTGCTTGTCAGCCATTGCATTAAGTGGGTATTGGCATCTTGGCTTAGTTTTCTCCAGAAAGTAAAGATTTTATGGGATTTTTCATGTACATATTTATCATTTCTAAATCTATTTATATGAGATGATTTTATATTATTTGCTCTGTAAAAATTGTTATTTTCTTGCTGATTTCAAGTATTCGCTCAGTAGAATTTGAGTACAAACCTTTCATTAGATATTTGATATTTCATTGTAAGTTTTTAGGTTTAATAAAATGTAATTCTTGCTTTTATAGATTATGCTTTTAGTCTTTGTCTAATAATTCAACACCAACCCAAGATCATGCATATTATCATCTATGTCTTCATTTACAATTTCTATTATCCTTCATTTTACTTTTTTAAAAGATGTTTTATTTAATTTTATAAAACATACAAGCTCTGTCTGTACATAATTTATAGCACATTGACAAATGTTCCAGAATCATTTTCTTCTTTTTAAACTTTAAAAAAATCTTTTATTTGATACAGGGTATTGTTTTGCAGTTTCATAGTGACCCTCCTGTCAAAGACTCCCCAGCATTGGGAGTATAGGCTGTTTTGGTGGACAGCACAGTACTGTGTGGGGTTCTGGGGTTGGCCCAGCTCGTAATGCTGAGTATCAAACCCAATCTTTGCACTTGCCAGGCAGGCACTTAGACCACTGAGCTATCTCCTCAGGCACCAGAATAATTTTTTAAAAATAGACAAAATTGTTAGGTTATTTTGCAAGCGTGTGAGAATCACTTGACTATATATGTTTTCATTAACTTTTTTTCCTACCTGCTAGGTTTTAAAGTTTTCTTTTTATAATTTGCTCAGGAAAAAAAAAAACTCAAGCCATTGACTATACTTTTCCCCCTAATAACAATTAAAATAAAGAAAATTATTAATTATAGGTTTGGTTATTCATTTCAAAGTTTGCTATATTGTATTTTCATTGAATGGAGTAGGAAAGAGATTTCTAAATTCTCTTGAAATTTTCTTTTTGATTCTGAAGCTATTTAAAAATTTAATTCCAAAGTATATTTATTTCAAATTGTTTTCCTGTTGTGATCTTATAGACAACTTGTTGCTTAACTGTATATTTTGTTAGAATTCAACTCTTACATTTTTAAAAACATTTTGGTAGAAATGAAAATTTCTTCTTACTTCCTGACTGCCCCATATGCACTTGAAATGAATGTGTACTTTGACTTCAGATAACCTTATGGGCATGTCAGGTAGTTCAGGTTGTTTTCTTCCACTCTGAATTTATGTCTACTCAATATACTACTATTGCATGAGTGTGTTAATTGAATTTGTTAACTATTTTATTGGTTTCAATGCTCTTTACACTATTATGAGTTCCTACTTCATTTTGAAGCCCTGTTATTAGATAAGTAAATATTTATGATTTTTTCAGGATTGACAAATTATGAAGTTACTATTATATAGTGAACATCTGAGTATCCTTCAGTATTTCTTAGTATAAAGTCCTTTTTTTCCTATTAGTACAAGAGCTGCAACATTCTTTTGAACAATAATGTTAGTATGACTTTGCATATATCTGCATGTTATCTGTTTAATCACATAAATAATGTCTTACATAGAAAACACTATGCTTCTCACATAGAGCAAGCAGAATTCATTATTCCTTTAGTCTGTCTCTGTCTCATAATTAGGGTACTAAAACCATTTTTACTAAATGTGATTATCAGTATGGTTGTGCTAAAATTAACTGTATTGTTATTTATGTTTTTTGCTCCCTGCTATTTTTTGTTCCCTTTCTAATCAACAAGCATTTTATGTTCCATTCGTATCCCTACCATTGGCTAGTTAATAGTATTTGATTTTAATAAGTTTTCTCCACAGTATGTCTATGATTGGTACCACTGTCTTGCAACAACTTGTACAGAACTTAATTTTCAAAAGCCTTAGAAGATAATATTGTCCTTTATCCCTCCTATTTCTGTGTTACAGAATATATGTTTATGAATGTTACTCTGTATAATATTGTTTAAAGTCAATTATCTTTAAAGATTAATAAATGTATAAATGTATTCTGTTTTCTTATAATTATTGGTTTCAGTGTTATTCTTTTCTTAGTAGTAATCTAAATTTTTAATTTTTTAGCTTATTTATTTATTTTATTAATTTTATTGAGAAACAAATAGCAAGGAGATATTTATTTTTTAACTTTTTAAAAAAATATATTTTAGTACAGGGTCTACAGGGTCTCACTACACAGATCCGACTCATAGTGATTCTCCCGTTTTCTGCCTCACAAATGCTGTGACTGTGGGTGCGTGCACCATGTTTGGTGTCAGTCACCATCGTAGCACGTCCTGGGGGCAGGGCCAGCGTGGCACACCAGAGATCCAAGCCCGGATCCCTGTGTCTGCCTAAGGAGGCGTTTTAATCTGCTGAGTTATCTGGCTGGCCCTTTTGTTTATTTTTTATTTTTTGTGTGTAATATCGGGGATCAAACTTGGGACCTTTTGCTTTCCAGGCAAGTGCTTATGCCGCTGAATTTTCTCCAAGACCCCTAAACTTTTATTTAATAACATGAATCTTTCTTCATATGAAAAATGTTGTTTGCCATTTATTGTAGTGTAGTGGTGCAGATAAGGTCATTTGTATTTCTCTGAGAAATCTATTTTAGCATTACATTTGAAATGCATTTTCACCAGTTCTGTAATCTTGTTCCTATATGTTGCTATTATTTTATTAAATATGTCATTCCATTGTGCTCTGGCCTGTACAGTATATGATTAAAAATTCTGATGTACTTCTTTAGCTTTTCATATAGTGTTCCTTTACTTTTGTGTGTTCTTTCTGAGGACTCTATCCATGGCTATCATCACTTTGATTAGATGAGTGTTAAGTGTCTTTATTTGTTATACTCTTTCTTCTTTATTATGTTTTGGTACAAACCTTGCAAACCTATTCATTTCTCAGTTGGTCCTTCCTTATATTTTCTATGATTGTCATTATGATTCCTATTTGCTTATTTCCTTCTATGTTTGGTACACTATAGCACATTAATTGCAGTTGCCTTAATCTTTCTGAGTAGCAAAATTTCAAAGATCACCATTTCTGCGTTTGATTACTATCTCTCTCAGAAAGCGAAAGCATGAATTGCTGTTGTGCATGTCATAGCCATCAATTAAATCTTGGTCCTTCTTTGCTGAAATTGTGCTAACAATTCAGATAAAAAAATATTTATGCTCAGAAATACATGATTCTCTTATGTAAGTACAGGGAACTGAGTAAACCCACATAGTAGTTCAGCTCAGGTGTAGTTTGTTACTGCCTCAATTACGTGAAATACAACACTGTTTTTACATTCCCCCACCTCTGTCTTGCACTTAGAGTGACATTTATTTATTTTTATTTTTATTTCTTTTAGGGAGGGGTCTACAGAGTGTTCAGAGTCTCACTACTAGATCAGACTCATAGTGATCTGCCTGTTTACAGGTGCGCGCCACCACGCCCAGTCTCAATTGCCTCTCAGAGCACCACGATGGTGGGGCAGACAAAGCAGGGGTGGGGATTGAAGCCCGGGCCCCTGCGTCTGCTTGCAGGCACTTTCATCCTATGAGCTACTTTGCTGGCCCTAGAGTGACATTTAAAGAGGGTTAAAAACCTAATTTTGAGACTAAAAATTAGAGAAAAAGGAGGGCTACAAGGACACCCAACATTTTGACCCTAGCCTTTCAAGGTCAGTGAAGACTTAGGACATAGGAGAACCTGTACCATAACATCACCTAACTCAGTTGTATCCCAAGTTTTCTGATCAAGGAGATTACAGGGCCACAGAGCAATGTGATCATTGACATAGAGTGTGCCTAAGGAGACTCACATGGAGAGAAAAACCTTCTCTCAAGCTTTCTCAGAGAGCAAACTGGTCAAGCAATGGCCATGGATTATCCACATGGCTGACACTGACAAAAGATCTTCAAACTGCAGTACAAGGCTACCCGATTAATTCTAAGGGGACTTGACTGACCTTATCACATACAAAATATACACTTCTTGTTATATAGGTCTTGCTTCACCTTGGTCTTAACCATCCAGTAGAAAAGTATAAAAACAAGATATATAAAGTAAAGCCATATTAATATGCTGAGCTGTGAAAGGCTCAAGTCAAGAACTTCTGTGGTTAACCCACTACTATTGTGGACTGCTGAACTGTGTTGGATTGTTTTGCTGAACTCTTGCACTTATAGTATTTAGATGCCAATGGAACACCCGTTTCTGACAGGACTAAACAAAAAAGGGGATACAAAGGAAGGACCATTCTGTATCTGTATATACAGTATAGTTAGGATAGATATACAGCTACTTCTGCTTAAATCAATGAGAAGAAAGATTTGTACTAATAGTGTTTGGACAGGATATCCTGTCTGTATCTTGTACTATGGATAACCACTAGGAAGATAACAATGTACAAGGTATTAATTATTGAAGCTGTCCTATTAATCAGCTTTGAAACTGTCTTACTGCTATTTGTTTCTCAATAAGGTAAGATAAAATAAAATAAAATAAAATAAAATAAAATAGAATAAAGAATATGGCCATTCTCCCCAGAGCTTCTCTGCTCTCCGATTTCGCAAAGCCTGTGTTCCTGCATCACAGCTGTCAGTCTCCATGCAGACTTGGGGCTGGCACCTGTGAAGTGCTGCAGCTTCTCCTGCAGCGCAGTGTTCATGATAATAACAGTGTAGCATTTTCATAGGCGATCTTCAAGGGTGAGTTTAGCTGAACGTATTCACCAGTCCAGGTGGTAGGCAAATTCTGCTATGGTCATTAATAGTGTTGTGCTTACCTCTTACCTAGGTGCAAGCTTCTATGCCAGAAACAAGGGATCTGGTGCAGCAGCAGCAGTGTTGATGGAGGACTCTGCAAACATTTCTTCTCTTTACATTGGTGCTGCTGGTTTTGGCCTGAGACAGTTTCCTGCTAATTCCTTAGATACTGATAATTTTTGATTCCATTGCTGGCATAGAGGCAAAAGGTTACCAAAGAATGAAACAGAGGGATAAGTAATGAAGGAATTTCTTTCCATAGACAGCTGACAATGTGGTTGAAAGGATGTTTTGTTGTTGTTTGTGGTTATTGAGTGTTTCAAATCATCAGACTATTTCAAACTTAGCAATCAGGATTTGTTATTTTCATTTCCCCCCCCCCCTTAGGGCAGATAAGGTAGCTCAGTGGAATAAGCACTTGCTTAGGCAAGCACAGGGATGGGGTTTGATTACCATTACCACATGGCACGCCGGCCTCACCCCTGGGCACATGCTGGGGACCACCACGGCAGGACGTGGTGGTGCATGCTTGTAATGCCAGCTCTGGGAAGGCTGAGAGCAGGAGGATCACTGTGAATTGGAGCTGCATAGTGAGATCCTGTACCACATACAATTAAAAAAAAGAAAATCTCTGTAACTGTTTTGCATTTACCACCCTTGCTAGGCTGTTGCACAGGCAACACATTCTCATTTGTCCTGTCTCTCCTACAAGGGAGTGCTAGAATTTGGATTCTGATTTTATAAATTATGCAAGTTGCAAAGAAAAATATAGCAGGAAAAGCTGAAAATAATATTAATAATAAAAGATATTCTTTTCTAGTGAAAGCATAGGAAGAAAATGTCATATTTAGTTACAAATTGCTTCAAAATATATTTATATTTAATCAGTTTTTAAACCAAGAGGGCTTTCTAGTAGGACCCTGTCCTCTTTTTTTTTTTTTTTTTTTTTTTTTTTTTTTTTTTTTTTTTTTTTTTTTTTTTTTTTTTTTTTTTTTTTATCATGAAATTCAATTTATGTTTTCTTTCTTTTTTTTTTTTTTTGTAACTCTCTTTAGGGAATTTCCAATCACTAATAGAAATATGTTAATTTTTACCGCAAAGTGACCCTGAAAATGTTATAGAGAATTAAGGAAAATTTTATGTTGTTAAAAACTGATAATACTTACCATCTAGGGAAGCCAGTTATCTTTTAGGCACCAACACTGACCTCAGGTGAAATATTTCATCCAGTGAGTGAGCAGCATGCTTGTGAGAGGTGCAGAAGTTTGAAATTATTGTGCACATATGTGCGGAAGTGGTGAATTGCATGGTAAATAAAAAAATAATTAAATGAATGCATGTCAATAATTTTACTTTTTTTTTGTACTTTTTTATTTATTTATTTTTTTTTTTGGTGCAGGGTCTCACTATGCATGCAACCCACATTCATAGTGATCTTCCTGCTTTTTGCCTCCCATGGGCTGGGATTACAGGCGCGCGCCACCGTGCCCGATTGCATCGCCGGCTCAGCGCACCCGAAGGCGGGGCCGGCGCGGCTAGGGGAACCAAGGATCAAACACTGGTTCCTACGCTTACCTAAGCAAGCGCTTAGTCCGCTGAGCTATACCGCCGGCCCTTTTTTTTTTTTTTTTTTTTTTTTTT
>PVKA01024926.1:0-18379 GCA_004027165.1 Ctenomys sociabilis
CAATAAAAAAAAAAAAAAGAAAGAAATGAGAGAAACAGAAACAGCCACGCGAAGAGGAAGACAAAGAAGAGAATAAAAGTTGGAAGCCCTGGAGACACAGAATGTGCATTGCTGGTGGAAAAGGGAAGAAAACTACACAAGCAGAGGATAGTTCATTTATTAATTATTAACAAACAAGTGGCACTAATGAATAGCATCATTAAAGGGTATTTTGTGAATATTAATGTGTAGCTATATTCTAAACAAGGGCTAGGCTCTCTCCCTGGCCAGCTTCTTGCTTCTAAAGTCACCAATTTAATTACAACCACCTCTCCCACTAAAACCCCACGGTCACAACCCTGCCGGGCCCCCCGCGGCCTCACCACCTCATAATTAACTCATGCTATTCGCATTTACTTTTATTGTCTGTCTCTGCGCTGGAGCATATGCTGTTGGAAGATGTGGATTTTGTGTGCTTTGTACTCTGATCTCAACAAGCACCCAAAGCACCGTAGGAGGGAGTAAATATTTATCAAAATAATAGTACACTGAAGAGGGAGAGCATTCCCCCCCGCCTAGATCATACCTGCTCCCTGTGGAATTCTCTCACCATCCAGGCCTTTCTTCACAGGGAACTTGCAGAAGACAAGCAGAACCTGGGTGCAGCCGTGAGCTCTGCCTTTCCCTGCGCTGGCCGAAAGTCCCCATCCTGATGCCCTCAGTTGCTCCCCCCAGTACTCCAACAACCCTCCCCCACGGCATCTCCTGCCCAGGCTGGCACCAAACAGAAGAGAGTCCAACATTATTGTTTTGAGGAATCAGACTTTGGAAACGCTGTGAGTCCTCTTCCCAAGAGGTTACAGTGAGCCTCCCAGGGGGCATTTGTCACTCTACATCTATAGAGCCACAGAGACTCTGTGGGAAGGTGGCCAGTGGTCTGGCCCTTGGTAAACTAGGGCCTTCAAGCCTGTATTTTCCAATTTCTTCTCTTCTCTGTGCAGGTTCGTCCTTCTAGCCTTCCTGTGTAATGAATGACTCTGCAGTGATTGCACAGCCTAGCAGACCAGCCCCTACTGCTGACTCCTGGGCAAGGCCCAGGAGTTTCAATCCTTGGGGAGCTGAATACAAAGCTGCTTGGCAGAGGAGGTCAACCTGAAGGTAACTCTATAGTATCCTTTTTGCCAAGAGCTGTCAACCTTGTTAGCTCTCACCACAGCAGAAGTTTGCAGCTAGTGGGGGGAAATGAGTGGCCCCCACCAAGGTCTTCCTGTGGGTCTAGCCTCTGGGCATCCAGGATCTGATTCCTGACTCTGCCTGCAATCTCCCTTCCCTCCACATCATCACCTCTTAAGTTAAGAAGAGCAGCACAAATTTTCTCTGAGTCTTCCCAGATCTGAGACAGCATAATAAGATAGGGGCACTGTTCTCCCTTGGACACTTCCAAATGGATGAACCCCAACCTTAAAAGAACTTGTCAGTGGTGAACTTGGATGAAGAGACAAGAAACCTAGTACTTAACACAGATCACGAGGGCCAGCCAGATAGCTCAGCCAATTAGGCAGATGCAGAGATGGGGATTTGATCCCTGCTGTGCCATGCCCGCCCTGCTCCCAGGGTACACTGATACAGTGATTAAGACTGGGCATGTGGTGCACACCTATAATCCCAGCATTTGGGAGGCTAAAAATAGGACCACCACTAAGAGTCTGATCTGTGTAGTGAGACCCTGTAGAACTTGTACTCAATACATAAAAATTAATAAAATAAAATATAGGTCACAATGCCCTTCATTTGTTGAGCATCTACTATGTGCCAAGTACATCTAAATATTTGTCTTCTGTATGATCTACACAAAAAGCCTGTGGCAGGGGCTCAGAAACTTCCCATAGCTTACCAAGTATCATGCAGCAAGTACTGCCATTCAATGCCAAAGCCCTAAAATCTTGGCTACAGTGGGCAATATCAGGATGGAAAAAGAATCTTCAGGCAGATGACTTTCTTCTCCTTTTGAGGATGCCCACTCCATGAGGTCCTCTTTACCCCACGATTCAGGGTTAAGATTCCCATAGCTCCTGTTGCTATGGCATTTTGTCACCATTTGAAAACCTAGAAGAGGAAAATAAGAGGATACAGCTCTTTGATTCAAGAGCTGACCAGTTCTTTTAAAAGACAGACTCAATCTGGCCCTTGAATCAGGATTAGAAATTGGAGACAGATAATGGCACTTGTAAGCTTCAGAATTATTTAGCTTCTTGCCCCAAGAAGTTGAGTTCACTTTTCAGACATGATCTCATTCTTCTCCAGGGGAGATTTGCAGGAGACCAGAGCAGATGTGGGGACAGTTCTCTGTGGAGTGAGATTGGGAGTGAGGCTGGTGGCCTCTTCCAGATTCTTGAATGCCGGTGCACACTCCTGCCATGGTCATGTCTAAGTGGAATGTTCCTGTAGTCTTGCTCTGCCCCATAAAATTTAAAAGATTAAGAAACAAACAGGCTGCATAGCTTGGTGACTATTACAAATGAGAGAATATTACTGCTCTAAGTCCTGTCCCCTGCCTAGCAGCCATCCTTCCAAGGAGCAAACAGAAGCCCAGAGAAATCAAAAAGACAGAATGTGTGGCTCTTTTTCACAGTTGCCTCCAGTATTAGAGTTCCCTCTCCTGATGCCAAAAGAGCATTTTCCATGCCTCCCCCCCAAAATGCTTAAACCGGAAGTTGCTTATCGCTCACCTGATTGAGACTTAGATTTTTATTCTATGCTATGATCAAATGTTTGTGACCCACCACAATCTAATCCTCAAAGCGGTGCCGTTAGGAGCACAGCAGGTGATGTGGTAAGGCGGGTGCAGCCCTCCTGAATGAGAAGGGTGTCCTGATAAAAGACAGCTTCCTCCCGCTCTGCCACCACGGGAGGACACACAAGAAGATGCCATCTCTGAGCCAGAAAGTTAATCTGCTGACAAGGCAGCATGAACAGACTTGAAATCTGCTGACATCTTGAACTTCTCAACCATTAGAACAAGGAGAAACCTGTCTGTTGTTTAGAAGCCTCATAGTTTGTGGCATTTTGTCCCATCTGCCCAAATGGACAAAGGCAAGCTGGGGCTATACTTGCCTTAAAGCTGGCAAAGTGGGATCAAAATGCCCATGGGAAGCTGGCAGGCTTGAGTTTAGACCTCAGTTCTTTTGCCACTGCTTAGCTACGTGATTGAGACAAGTTCTTTAATGGTCTCTCTGTCTCAGAGCTTTTATTTACAATAAGGTACCAGATTCTTAGTATTTGTTTTATGCTAGTATTCTAATAGTTCATTCTGAACATTTTTACATATAGTTTTGAACCCCACCTCTCAAATTTATCAAGTTTATTGACTAGTTCTTAGTACCAAGGGATCTGTGGGGAGGTCTCTGACAGGGAATGCATGAAGCACTCCACAGTGAAAGGAGAAAGGGCTTAGGGTTTGCAGCCTGCCTAATGTTTAGTACCCAGCTTCCTGGAGATGTTAGTCATCTATGAGCCGGTACTCCATGTTCTCAGCCCAAACTGCAGAGAAAATTTTATTTGAAGTGATCCTGGGCAGCACATAGGCATGCAACAGAGAAATTGCAGTAGGAGGGCAGTCTTGTGAGTACACTCAAGAATTAAGCACAAGAGACACAATTGTCCATCCAGGAATTCATCCACATATTCTTTACTTGCCTGTCTCACTAGAATCAGTCTCAAAGTCAGTGGACATTGGAAAGCTGAGTGATAGTCTAACAATTCAGGTTCTGTAAGAGTTTCTCATAACCAATCCCTCAGGACCCTCCAAGCTTGAGTCAAAACCTGTAAGCAAAGGGCTCAGGGAGATAAAGAGAAATGAGGTTATCAAACTTGGGGTCTTGTGGCAATGCAAGTACTCCAAAATTAGTGGTGGTGATGGTTGTACAACGTAGCAAATATACTAACACACCCACTGAATGTGTGAGTCTTATGTGGTGTGAATTCAATCTCATAATAGTATTACAGGGGCTGGGGAGATAACTCAGTGACCTAAGTGCTTGTCTCCCTGACAAGCGCAGAGATCCAAGCTAGATCCCAGTACCACATGCTATGCTGCTATGTCAGCCACCAAAACGGGTCATGGTGGTCCACACTTGTAATCCCAGCACTGAGGAGGCAGAAATAGAAGGATCACTATGAGTCCAAGCTGTGTAGTGAGACCCTGTACCAAATAAATAAATACAGGGCTGGCCAAATAGTTCAGTGGGTGTTCAATCCCCAGGCCTGCCATGCTGGCCACAACCCTGGGGAATGCTGAGAGGGCAATTGAGACTGGGCATGGTGGCACACCCCTGTAGTCTCAGCCCTTGGGAGGCTGTAGACAGGAGAATCAATAAGAGTCCAATCTAGTAGCGAGACCCTAAACACCCTATAGGCCCTTCCCTAAAATATAGGTGGGAAAAACAAATAAATAAATACATTGCAAACAACCTGGGCAACTGCACTCTATTTAAGACAAAATGGTGAGTAATATCTCAGTGTTGTGGAGACTGAGTGACTCTAGCCAAGGGTTCAGCACTGGTTATAGTAGATCTCAATAATATTGGAAGGGACCATAATGGCAGTGGAATTATTCCCCAGGTCTTCAATGTCCTTTCATATAGATAGGTAGGTAGGTAGGTAGGTAGGTAGATAGATAGATAGATAGATAGATAGATAGATAGATAGATAGATAGATCATTTAAATTCTTAAGAAAGCAATGATGTATTTTATTGTGATAAACTATTCTAGTATTGTCCAAAACAATCATTCACAACTCCCATTCTGCTAGGTTTGTATCTAAAAGCCATTTTTGCTTATTTACATCATCTTTTAACTAGACTGTAAGCTCCTCCTACCCCAAGGACAGACAAGTGTCTTGGGGGCCTTTTCCAAACATTTGCACCTGGAAATTGCTCGATGTGATGTGCTGGCCAAACATCATGGAATCTGTAGGGAGAGTGAAATGTTCCTCCTCATACCTTCTCTTTCCCTTCAGTTCCTGCCATCTGGCCTTTTCCTTCTAATTCCCACCTCATAGCACATCAGTCATCTACCTAGGGGGTGGAAAATCCTGCAGCTTCACCCTGTACACAGCCAAGGAAGGAAATGATTATCTCAGGTGATGAACACCAGCTAGAAAGACCTGGACAGAAGGTGGACATGTCAGCCAACAATGTGGCCCTAAGGAGCCTTTCTGAAATAGAATCTGGAGCCCCAAAACTAGCTACCAAGGAACAAAAGTTTCTTCCTACTTGACAAAGATCTCTATTCTATGTTGCTCTAAGACATGATTCCTTCTGAAACAAATGACACAAATGGTCAAATGAAGCTGTATACAGGAACAAATCTCAGGATGGGGATATGGCTCAGTCTGACTAGCAAGCACCTGACTAGCAAGCACAAGTCCCTGAGTTTGATTTTCAGTATTAAAAAAATCTGAATATCTAATAAAATAGAATCACAAATAAGCAGACTGTATCTTCTGACTACTGCTACCCACTCTTATGTCATACACGTGGCTAAGAATGGTGGGAGTGGGTGAAAACAGTGTTGATTTAAGAAACTTGGCAGGGGAGATGGCTCAGTAGAATAAGTGCTTTCCTGACAAGTGCAAGGGCCTGAGTTCAAGCCCCAGTTCTGAAAGAAAAATCAAGAAAGAGAAAGAAAGAAAGAAAGAAAGAAAGAAAGAAAGAAAGAAAGAAAGAAAGAAAGAAAGAAAGAAAGAAAGAAAGAAGAAATGCTGTGTTGGGTCCACCCCCAGGGCAAGCTGAGACAGCAATTGAGACTGAGTGTGCCTGTAATCCCAGCTATTGAGAGGCTATAGACAAGTGGATCACTACAAGTCTGATCTAGTAGTGAGACCCTGAACACCCTGTAGACTCTCCCCTAAATTAGAAAAATTAAAAAGAGAAAAAAAGAAAGAAACTCAAGAGATTATTTTGGAAAAAAAGAGATTATTCTGGGGTACTACATGTGGGGCTCAGCATCAGATCAAGTTTGTCTCATGTCAATGATAAATGGCCTGGTCCCATCAGTGGAGTGTATTAGAGTGCTCTTCACTGCAGGTGATAGGAATCCCTGTTGAGTCAATAAAGACCTTTGTCACCTCACCTAGCAAAAGGGCCACAAGAATCCCACACTTCAGAATGGATGGACACTACGTTTGGAAGACCCACTAAGGACCCAAGCTCTTTCCACCTCTGTTATCCTCCGTGTGGCTCCAGTCTTAGGCCAGCAGAAGTTTCCAGCATCCCATTCAGATACCTCACTGTCTCTTAGAGGTAGAGAAGCTTTTCCAAGAGACTTTATAACAGTAACCACAAGCAAAAGGGAGAAGCTACCTTGTCCCCAGTTAGAACTGTTCTGGAGCTGGTAGTAAGAGCAACTTTCAGGCACAGGGCTTCCTGGGGAATGGAAGACACATGCACAAAACTGGCTTCCATGAGGAGAAGGAAAGAGAAAACTGGCAATAACACGAATGGTGCCAAGACATGGACCACTGCTCAGGGGTACGCTGCCTATCAGCATGGAAGAGATGAATTCACATTGGTGAGCGTTTAGATTTTTAAGTGCATTATCGTAAAAGACACAATCCCCCCAAAAAATATAGCCCCTCCCTTTGAGACACATAGTCCATCATTCTCGCCACTTTCTGAAGCAATTCTGGAAGGCCTCTTTCATGAGTGTCTTTAGTTATACTGTCATGGCTGCTTCCATGTCCTGAATCAACTCAATATATTTACCTTTTATGGGAAAGCATGTTTGAAGCAGAGGAGAAAACTTTGAAGAAGATTAATAACAATGTATCTTTTAATGTAATGATTTTTAAACTTTAACTTTTCACTGTATATTCTGATCACCAGGTGTAAGTGGAAATTGTTTTGTATACACTGAGCAAAGGCCTCCCGTAGAGGCCCTACAAAGCTGTCTTTCCTGGGAGCTATAAAGGAAGGTCAGTCATTCCACTGTGGCCAGCCATGAGTGAAAGTGACGTGAGGGCAGTGGGGGGGATGGAAACACGTGGGCTATTATGAGCACCAAGAAACCCACAGGCTTCTGCAACCTTCAATGGAGATGTCTCACTATGCCGGGGGGAACAGTGGTGGGGAGGATGTGTCACCAGCTGTTTCCAGCAGCACTGTGACTGCCTGATAAATCTAGGATGTCAGAGTGAGCATCCCAAGCTTATTAAGTAAAGGGAAAAGATATAGACTTTTTTTTCAGATGCAGAAGGAATCAACACCAAGTTCACAGGAAACAGCCAACTCAAAGCAGAATGACAAATTTCCCTTTGAGCTGGCCTCGCATCACTATGTGAACAGAACATGACGGGCACGAGTTGACACTTTCATAGCCCACGGTGATCAAGAAAACAGAGTTCTTTCTTATCTTGCAAAATGGCAGGTGAAAAACTGAGAAGCCAGACACTAAAGAGAAGAAACCCAAAGCCAAGAAGGCTTCTGCCAGGGGTACTGGTAAGAAGGGTGCAGTGAAGAAGGCAAAGAAGTCCAAGAAGGGGCAGCCCCGCTGCAGTCGAAATCCTGTCCTGGTCAGAGGAATTGGTAGATACTCCCGGTCTGCTATGTATTCCAGAAAGGCTTTGTACAAGAGAAAGTACACGGCTGCTGAATCAAAGGTTGAGAAGAAAAAGAAGGAGAAAGTTCTTGTTACAATCATGAAACCAATTGGTGGGGACAAGAATCAAGGTACCCGGGTGGTTAAGCTTCAAAAAATGCCTAGATACTACCCTACTGAAAATGTGCCTCGAAAGCTCTTGAGCCACGGCAAGAACCCCTTCAGTCAGCGTGTGAGGACACTTCGAGAGCCAGCATCACTCCCGGCACCATCTTGATCATCCTCACCGGGCATCACAGAGGCGAGAGAGTGGTCTTCCTGGAGCAGTTGGCCAGTGGCTTGCTACTTGGGACTGGCCTCTTGGCCTTAATTGTGTTCCACTAAGAAGAGTACACCAGAAGTTTTTCACTGCCACCTGTACAAAAATTGATATCAGCAAAGTGAAAATCCCCAAACACCTCACTGATACTTACTTCAAGAAGAAGCTGTGGAAAACCCAGACACCAGGAGGGTGAGATCTTCAACACCAAGAAAGAGAGATGCCAGATTTCAGAGTAGTGCAAAGTGGATCAGAAAGCAGTGGACTCACAGGTCTTAGCAAAAATCAAAGCTGTTCCTCAGCTCTGTGATCTGTTTTTGCTCTGACAAATGGAATTTATCCTCATAAATTAGTGTTCTAAATTCTTACTATGAACCTAGTTAAGGAGCCAGGGAGATGGCTCAATGGAATAAGCGCTTTCCTGGCAAGCGCAAGAGCTTAAGTTCAAGCCGGGCATGGTGGCACAGGCCTGTAATCCCAGCACTTGGGAGGCTGAGGCAGGAGGATTGTTGTGAGTTCAAGACCAGCCTGAGCTACAAAGTGAGTTTAAGGCCAGCCTGAACTGCATAGTGAGACCCTGTCTCAAAAAGACAAAAAAAAAAAAAAAAAAAAAAAAAAAAAAAAAAAAAAGAGCTTAAGTTCAATCCCTGGTTCTGCACCCCCCCCAAAAAGAACCTAATTAAATGACTGATACATTAAAAAAAAGAAAGAAACCAAAAATGCCAATTCCTTCCCATCAACGCCCATGAAGGAATTGTTATTTTTAGTTTTTGGGTCTCATTAGTGAATGGAAACATCCCATTGATACGGTATCATACTCCAAAATATCCCCAATATGTACGTATTTCCTGGAATCCAACTATCTGCCAATTATACTTCAGTGCCCATCTATGTTTTCCTGAAAGTCCAAGCTATTTAGCCAGCTTTTGTGAGGAAATCAGAAAACCATGTCCATGGAGAGAACACACTCAGACCTGAAAGAAGGGTAGTTTGGCTAGGGGAAAGAAATACCACAAAATTTCACCTCTTTTGTTATAGAATAGGGCAGAAAGAGGTGGACAAGTTCCTCAATCAGTGGACAAAATAGGTTTTAAAAGGAAATTATTGTGAACCTGGAGGAAAATCCAGAGGAATCTGAGTGAGACCCCCCTCATGCAGAGCCTTTCTTTTTTATAATTATATTTTTATTAATTTGAAGGAGAATGAAATAGCAATGAGACAGTTTCAAAACAGGTTAGCAAGACAGTTACAATAATTAATACATGGCATATTGTTGTCTTTGTAGTCATTATTCAGAGTACAAGATGCAGACATGATATCTTGTCTAAACAATATTAGTATAAATCTTTCTTCTTACTGAACTAAGAGAAAGTAGCTGTATATCTATCCTACCTATTTTATATATGCATATATATTTTTCACTATAAAATGGTCCTTTGTATTCCCCTTTTTTGTTTTGTTTTGTCGAGAGGGGTGTTCCATTACTGTTAGAGAAGCTATATTTGGAGGACTCTTTAAAGGACCTTTTCATACTTGATGCCAGTTAAAATATTGTTGATACTTTAATTCAACAAAATAACCCAATATAGTTCAATAGTCTATAATAGTAGTGTGTTATCAGCAGAACTGGCAAGACTCGAAACCTTCATATATAAGTGAATGCAACTTGAAAATATACTCTTAAGTGAAATAAACCAGACACACATGTGTAAATATCATATTCTCTCTCTAGTTAAGAGCTCAAAAGAAGAAATAAAAATTGAAAGGTAAAATGGAAAGTGAGAACTGAAGGATTAAACAACAAAAAGAGAGAAAGGAGAAAAGTTACGAACGCTGAGCCCTTCTTAAGGCCTCATGTGCCCTTCCTCAGCTCCAGGACAGCTCTCTCCTGTCTACACAGCCACCAGCAGAGGTCCCAGCTCGGCCTCTGAGGGCAGCCCTGGGCGCTGTCTTCGGTGCTGAAGTGCCACAGCCTGATTCCTGGGACCTGCGGGCAGCAAGAAGGAGCCCAGGCTGCATTTGCTTAGCTCCAAGGTCGTGGCTATACTGCGCCCTGGACCTCAGCTGCTTATGTTTCAAAACTGAAACAGAACACCTTAAATTCTACCTTCACCTTTACTCCATTACCCACACCAGCTCCTAGAAGGCAGAGAACAGCAGTCCTTGAAACTTCAAAAGCGTATTAGCCAATCAGCCACTCATATCCCAAAGACCCTCTCTTCACGTGTTAGGTTCCCTCCTGATGACTCTTCCTTGCCCTCTTTCAAGCAGAGCTCTCCCGCGTTGATTCTCTTCCAAGCCTAGTCTTGGAAGACGATCCAAAAAACAGAGTGAATTGGGATTAATCTGAGACTCCAACTGCAACCTGAAATGCACAGAACGTGAAACTGCCATCTGAGGAGAGCACTTGGGCAGCCAGAAAGCAGGAGAGATTGCTCTGGGGTCACAGCAGCTTCTTAATGTCTTCAAGAATACCCCAGGCCCAGGCTCCACTCTCAAAGTCTTTCTGATCTAGCTGGAGGCAGGAGAGGTGTTTTGGGAACTAAGAACCTAACATTAGAGCCAAGTTTCCTGGGAGCCCAGAGACTTCCTGGAAGATCTAGATGTGGGTGTTAAAAAGTTTATTAGGCTAACAAAAGGGGAAAGAAAAAATGGCATGGTGAAAAAAATGGCATGGTGTCTTATTTGTTTGCTTTCCATCTTATGGCATGGTGGTCAAACCCAGAGTATGTGTCAGACAAGCACTGTACCACCGAGTTACACCCCAGGCAAAAATGCAGAGTTTGAGGTGAAAAACCAGGGTTCCCACTCTAAAACTCTACCCTCTATGATGTGACCTTAGAATAGCCATGTTACCTTCTTGTTCTTAATCTGTACAATTAAAATAATAAGAATACCAGACTTTTTGGTTTACCTTCAGGATGAATTGAGATAATAGGAAAGCAAACACATATGCACATAAACTGCAAAGCTGCATTAAGTAAAAACTAACCATAATCTGGCTGTTCAAGTGACAATCCTTAGGCTCATACATAAGAGCCATGAGGGCAGGGCTAGGTCCTTCTAGCTGGGGACAATGCCAAGCACAGGATCATTTTCCCAAACATGGGCATCAAGCACATTTTGATTCCAAAGAAGTTCCAACTTGGGAAAGAAGACGCACCATGTTTGTCCTCAGTGGCCGATTCTGCCCAAGCCACCCCTGAGGTACAAGGCTGAGAACTGCAATGGAAAAAAGACAGCTTTCACAGGAGGAGTTGGCCCACAGCATTAGCTCCAGATGGAATTTCAGCTGGAGGCATACAGCAGCAGCTGAGCTCAAAGAAATGACTGAGGTTTTCTGGACCTCTTCTCTGGCTGCTGAACATGACGCATCTGAGAGAGATGGAGGACAGGTGGTGGGGGCAGAAGGGAAAGAGAGGGGATGAGGAGAAGCAAAAGAGAGGTCAGCGGGTAGGGTCACGTTCCAAATCCTTTGCCTGGGTGGAAATTTTCAGTGAATATTACTACTTCTCAATATCACTGTCTTCACAAAGAAATAGTTTTTAGAACAAATATAACAACAGATTATTAAAGTTGGATGAGAACTTGTAAAGGAACTAGTCCAACATATTCATTTCATAGCTAAGATGAGAGACTAGAGTGGAAGTTCAGAGTCTAAAAAATTAATCCTTAAAAGAAGCAGAACTAAGATTCAAATCCCCTGATTCTCAGGCCAGATTGTTTCTTCCTACTCCATAGAGCTACCACTATAACAAACAAGCACAACACTGCAGAGACTTAAGAAATGAATACAGTTTCCCCTTCATGTTTGTGTAGCTGACACAATAGGAGTGGCATGCGGCCTGGATTCTGCAGGGAATGGATGGATGAGATTTGTATGGAAAGCTCTTCTGAAGGATACTTTCCAAGTAACATTGGGACAAAGGGTCATTGCAGCTGCAAAAGCAATTGCAGAACAGGGAGCTCCAAAGTCCTTTTAGAGGTGTCCTAAATTGAGGCAGGGGAGCCAGGCCTTTTTGCTCAGGATTAACTAATTATTGGTGGTGTCTCTGGAGGAAGATGAAAGACTTGGGGTGAGGCACCTCTCACGGGAAAAGAGCAATTCCTAAAGAGCTCAAACACAAGCCCTGCTCCAGCAGCTGGGAGAGCGAAGAGCTCAGAACTGCAGGGATACCTAGGCAGCCCACCACAGCACCCACTATGGTCATGCAGGTTTGGGTGGGGTGGGGGTCACAGCCCTGCTCCACAGGGTCACTCAGGAATCCAAGCACCAATCAACCATCTCCATGTCCAAAGCCGGCTCATTATCATGTCAGGATTATGTCACGGAAAGGAGAAGGAAACGTAGCACCAGAGTCTTTGTCAGCACATTCACAAGTGGCTTGGTGGCACAAAGAGTTCAATGACATGGCCACACTTCACAGCTGGGAGAATAACACTGCAACCACAGCCCTGCACCCTTGAGGAAATATGCTATGAAAGGAAGCCCAACCTGCTAACTATTTTTTTAATGAATAAATATTCAGAATGGTCTCTTGGCATGAGGGGTCTCCATCTGGAACTGGATAACATATGCACCTTGAGCCCTGAAGCCTAATTTGCCCCAGAGAGAATCTCCCAGAAAAATGCCCAACAGCTGTTCAGGGACTCGTTTTGTCCAGGAGAAAGCCTGGGTCCTTGAGTTTCTCCCAGCCTGAGGAAATTTTCAGGGCACCATGACTCAGCGTCTCTGACTCACCCTCTGTGTGTCGGTGAGGGTGAGTGACATACATTTGTCCTGGGAAATATGACTTAAGTCATAACTTGTGAATATTTTGTCTCTCTCTCAAACTCACCTGATCATAAGCCATAAGCACTCTTCCGGCTCAGCACCTAATCAGCAGATCTCATGTATTTCATATTAGAACCCTGGGATCTCACTGCTGTGGGCGGGCTGTTCTGGGGGTCCAGAGGACTTCCATGTATTCCAGCTGTCCCAGTAGTGTCGATCTGTGCCACTCAGAAATACTTCTGAGGGGCCGGGGAGGTGACTCAATGAAATAATCACTTCTCTAGAAATACTTCTGAGGCTGCAGGGCTGAAGCACCTTTCACTCTCACCATTTTCAATCTGCAGCATTCTCTACAACAGACCTGAATGTCTGTTTGATTGTTTCCTGCATTTCTCCCAGAGCAGGTGAGAAAAACTTCTACCCAGAAAGCAGTCTCCACTGTCTTTGATAGGGTGAGGCTTTCTGGGATGAAGTTGGCTTCATGAAGAAGAATAGGATAGAAGGGCACTTGTTCTCAGCTCCAAGCCCAAAGGAGACCTCTTCCTCCACTTCCTACTCTTACTTCTCCTCCTCCTCCTTTTCCTCCTCCTTTTTCTCCTCCTCCTCCTCCACTTCCTCACCCTGCTCTTTCTTGGGCCTCCAACCCAGAAAATGAAGAATTAGAATGTTCAAGACATTCCTAATCGTCATGCAGGGCCCTTGCTGGGGTCTCCGAAGTCTAGGTATGACCACAGGATGGGACCCACCAACCTTGCCTGGGAGTCCAGTCACAAACTAGGAATGACCCAACCTATTCTTATGAGTACCCTGAGATGGAGCCTCATTTTTAAAACCCTTCAGATTTCCTTTGTGCTTTAGGGGAGCAAATTCTCTGAATCAACATCCATGCTTAGGTTTGGTCTGGTGTTTGTAGTCTGCAAGGCACATTTATGACAATGAACTCCATATTTCAAAAAGGGTGGAGACAGCTACTTTGGGAACTGATAGGAAAAAATATCAGGGAGCCAGGGACATTGCTCAGTAGAATAAGCATTTCCCTGGCAAGCGCAAGGGCCTGAGTTCAAGGGCCAAAAAAAAAAAAGAAACAGAAAAAAAATCAGGGGCTCTAGATTATCTTTTTGTTGTTGTTGTTGTTGTTTGTACACAGGGTCTCACTATGCAGCCCACATTCATAGTGATCCTCCTGCTTTCTGCCTCCCTAGTGCTGGGATTACAGGCACACGCCACCACGCCCAGACTTAGATTATCTTAAATATCTGGAAATAACAATGCTCTGTTAATGTTTAATATGAGTTGACAAAATGAAGTTTTTGCCCATGCACGCCACTCACAGGAAACACAGCCTCCCAGGGAAAAACAAGAGTTCCACTTCCATGGAGTTCCAGAACATGTGATCTGGTTTTAATTAAAGTAATGCCTCATGAAGGGCATGGTGCTGCACTTGAAAGCTTCCTGTAGGAAATTCCAAATGGAGGAGGACAGTAACAACTGCTAGAGAAGGCAGAACTGGCACGTTCACTCTTTACACCCACAATTCCAGAGCAAAGCTGGGAGGACCCATTCTCACCCAATGCCCAATTGGTCAAATGTTTTGGAATTATACTGTGGCTTGAGATATTATTTAACATCATTAATAATAAACCTGAGGGGGGCCAAGGAAATGGCTCAGTGGAATAAGCACTTCCCTGGCAAGCGCAAGGGCCTGAGTTCAATCTCCAGTTTTCCCCCCACAAAAAAAAAATAATAATAATAAACCTGACCCAAATTGTACAATATGACTTGAGATATTAACCTATCACATACTTGCCCCATATAATTTGCAAATATGTAAACATACATGTGTGGTAGTTGGAGAACATATTTAAAAAGATGGACATACCACTGTCATAGACATCTAAATGATTCTTCACAGTAACCCTGCAAGTAAATTATTTTGCAGATGAGAAAATTCAAACTCAGGATGGAAAAAAAAAATGCCCAGACACCATCAGCTATGAGATTATGTGGCACTGAAGACTAACCACCAATGCAACTGGCACCCCAAGCCTAAGTGAGCAATTCAGGGTGGCATCTGTGGAACTTAAAAAGCAAACTCCACTCCCATAGCAAATGTATCTTAGGCACTGCCCCATTCTGCTCCCAACAGATTATGCTGGGAAAGCCAGCAGGGCTACAAAGCATAGCTCGCCCCATCAGGCTGAACCACGAAGCCCTGCAAACTGTTAAGCCCACAGAAACATCTCTCCTGAAGGAAAAAGCCAGGCATTTGCCCTTTGATGCTTTAAAGACCCTGTCACCCTTGCCATCAACAAACACTTAACAAATGTCACCTGAGTGGATAGGTCTGAAACAGGAAGCAAGCTCACAATCCTAGATGATTAAATATGAGTGCACAAAGAGAGTTTGCTCTTGGCAAATGCTAAGGTTTCTCAAATCCACCCCTTTGTAGGTGGCAATGTTTCAAAGACAATTTCCTCACAACACAAACACTCAATGGATGGAACTAGCCGTGTCGAGAATGGAAACCCATTTTCCTCTGCAGCAATCCCGTCTGTCTCCCAAAGCTCAGAAATGTGCTGTGCTCAGCATTCCTGTGCGGATGCAGCCAGCATCCATGTAGAAAGGCTGCAGCCGCTGCAGCAGAGGCTCTAGGGGGTGGGAATCAGATTGCACCATCTCAACCTCATCAGCCAGCAGAAGCACCGAGTCACAAGGAGGATGACGAGGTAGTCCAGAGGCTGCTGGGCTATGTCCCTCTGAAGGCGGTGAGTAAATCTCTATTCACTGGGGCCTCCGGTGTGCGTGCTGCTTTCCCCAGTAAAAAATGCTGGATCTGGGACGGGTGTGTGTAGGGGTGTGTGTGTGTGTGTGTGTGTGTGTGTGTGTGTGTGACTGAACACATGTATGGGCGCTTACATTTTCACTCAGGATACTGCAAAGCCATGAGTGCAATAAATAAATGGAATGCATAAACAGTACGTGGTGTTTTATAGCTGGAGGGGGGGGCCAAAGAAATCATGTATTATAAACCTCTTATTTCATAGAAAATGATCTGAGGTTCAAAGAGATGAGGTTACAGAGATCTCCAGGATCCCTGGGTTTGAAGAGCTATACGTAGCCAGGTCTAGAATGCAGCATCCTCATTCCTGGCACAAGACGCTTCCCATGGCCCCACATGGGTGGACAGTGGCTGCCTCGATTCCTAGTGACCTGTATCTCTGGGCATGAGAGTGAAACTTGTGGCTGCAGTGTAAATGTCACCGAGACAAACCTCGATGTCTGCAGTAAACATGGGAAGCCAGCCCGGGCTAACGGCAACCAGGGGTGCAGAGCAAAGCGGCAGCACATGCTTGCGGTAAGCTGCTCCGTCCTCATGGCTACCTCCTCCTCCCCAGAGGCTCTTCTCCAGGTCACTTTGCAGTGTATATGGCTCCTGCAAATCTTCCCAGCAGAGCCGAAGGGGCCTTGGCTAGAGTCAGAGAAGGGACTCCATCAATAGCATCCCTGTTTTCTCAGAACAAATATCTGCTGAATGCCCCCTGTGCCAGACACAGGGCAGGTCACCGGGACGTTCTTTATCTCAGGGCTCACTGCAGCTTCCTGCGGCACCGCTCCCCACACCTGACACGTCAGCAGGCTGAGGCTGGCAAGGTTAAAACGCACAAGCTATTTTGAGTCTTTCCAAAGTCCTAGTTTCCCCCCAAGAATTATGATTTTCAAAGAGTTGTTTTCTATGATCCCCTCAGCAGTATGAGTTTGCCTCAAAAATGGAAAAGAAAAGCAGTTATCCACACTGTCCTGCACCACACGGGTAGCCAGGGCAGAGAAGGCAGAGTTGAATGTTTGTGCATCCTGACTCTCTATTAGACAGTGCATGGGCCTTCGGGGGTTCTCGGGTTTCTCGCCTATTTTTCTGAGTTCTGTCATATTGATATTATGCAATGTGCTTCAGAAGTTTGGCTTCTGAAACCATCTTTACCCCTGCCTTCTTGTCAGTTGTGCTTTCTCACAGCATGCCGGATGTAGTGCTAGTGATGAAAAGAATGTTTTCCAGGGGTCATGGAGATGGCTTAGTGGAATAAGCACTTCCCTGGCAAGCACAAGGGCCTGAGTTTAATCCTTGGTTCCACCAAAAAAGAAAAAAAAAAAAAAACAGAAGAATGTGTTCCAAACCTAGAAATGGTATTTGCCAACAGCGATAGTTTTTGTTGAACCCCTTCAATGGCATTCAACACCAACTCCCTATAATCAGGAGTTCAAATCACTTTGAGCCAAGAAGGAACCTATTCTGCATCTCCTGCCCTGCTAATTGCTGTGAATTGTCTTTCCTCTGCTCCATCCCATAATTCAGTGCATCAAGCGCATGTGCAACAAAGTCTAGTGCCAGCACTGGACTGAGCAGCTTTGCTGCATGATGTCATTGAGTTCTGACAATACTCTGTGCAGGAGATGGTACCATTTCCCCAATGTACAGCTGACACAACCAGCAGCTTGACCAACATGACACTTACCAAGTAATGGGGACAGAGTTTCTATTTGGGATGGTCACATGGGTCTGGAAATGGACAGTGGTAATGGTTGCATCATGTTGTGAATGTATTTGATGAACTGTACTCACTGAGTCATGCAGCTTTAAATGGTTCCTTTTGTGCTGTGTATGCTTTGTTACAGTAAGAGAGAAAGGGAATTAGGAACTTAAGCCCAGGTAGCACTCAGTAACCCCTAACAGCAACTCCTAAAGCCAGCGACCCCTAACCTTTCCTCACCTTTGCTACCACAAACAGAACTTAGAGATGGAGGCATCTTTTTTCATTTTGCCTAACTTTCCTACTAATCTGCTTTGAAACTTTTTTTTCTTTTTAAAAGAAAAGAAATAGAGACATGGTTCCATCAACCAAAGGCTGAAGGAAAATGTTTCTTTCTCAAAAGGTTAGGAAATGTCTGTCTATCCATCTGTTTATTTGTTTACCACAAATCATGGCTCACCTATGAGGAAAGTTTTTCTTTGGTCAAATGTTACTAGTGTCCCTTCATGAGTGACTCTTGGAACAGTCAAAAACCATATCCTCCTTCCCTCCTCCATTCCTCAGCTGCTTTTTACTGCAGCTCCATCCACAAACTCAGTTCTACTTTGGACATCAGATCTTAGTGGGCTATTTTGCACAAAGCCCTGACTTCATACTATGCAGAGCAAAACTGAGACAGAATTCCTACCTCAAAAGCTTGACAATCTAAGCAGAAGTGGCATACAGCTATAATCTGGCACTCTGTGAGGCTGAGGCAGGAAGGATGCAAGTTCAAGTCTCACATGGGGAACTAAATGAGACTTTACCTCAAAGTTAAAAATAATGAGCTCTGTAGTGTCCAATCACTCTTCCATTTCACAGTATCCTGAAGCATTAGAGAAGAACCTTGACTTTTAATTGATAGCCAGTTGAAATATCATTAAGAAAATTGTCTTACAAAAAATTGGCTTGATGTCCAGCTTTATTACTTTAGGTGTATAGGCTTGGGCAAACATCTTTGAGCCTGGTTTTCTTACAAAGATGAGGGTATTATGCTAAATGATTACAAAGTTTCCAGCTAGCCCTAGAGTTCTATATTTCTACAATTGAATCATTTTACCATGACATTGCTGCAGAGTATCACTAATGATTTTGAAGCTACTGACTTTTTGTTGAGCTTTAAAATGCATAATTATTATCTTCAG
>PVKA01024926.1:18479-33702 GCA_004027165.1 Ctenomys sociabilis
AGTCCATTTAATAAAATGAAAAACCACACACACACACACAAGGGCTGGGGACATAGCTGAGTGCAAAGGCCCTGGTCTAATCCCAAGTGCCAAGAAGGAGAGAGAGAGAGAGAGAGAGAGAGAGAGAGAGAGAGAGAGAGAGAGAGAGAGAGAGAGAGAGAGAGAGAGAGAGAGAGAGAGAGAAAGCTTGATAGTCTAGCACAACCTAGCAAAATATGCAAATAAGTAAAAGTAAGTAGAGAAAAAGGAAAGTCAGTCATTGAACAAGATCGCCAAGCACCCTCACAGATGCCAGGCTGTACAGGTGAATCCACCACGCAGGCTGCTGCTGCCCAGAGAATGTGGCTCTGCAGCCAGGACCTTGGGAGCAGACCGCAGGCCACCAAGAGTAAGACTGATGTGTAGAAGGCTCTTCTGCATCAAGAAAACAGTCCAGAGATCTGGGGAGATAGCTCAGTAGAATAAGCACTTGCCTGGCACACTCAGGGTCCTGAGTTCAATCCCTGGTACTGAAAGAAGATAGAAAGAGAGAAAGAGAGAGAGAGAGAAAGGAAGGAAGGAAGGAAGGAAGGAAGGAAGGAAGGAAGGAAGGAAGGAAGGAAGGAAGGAAGGAAGGAAGGAAGGAAGGGAAAAATCCTCCCCTACTGTCTTCCTTCCTCCTTTCTTCACTCTTACCCTCTTTTTCTTTCTAACTTCTTCGGTGAGATTCTTAGCTCTTTACCTTTTGGCTTTTCTTCTCTACTGCATGTGTGTCAAAGCCCTCAGTGCTCCTCTAAGTACTACTATAACTGCAAACATGTTTCAATACATGGTTATTTTCTGGTTTGGTTTGGTTTGGTTTGGGGCTTTTAGGGGGAGCTGAGTAGCAATGAGGATTGAACATAGGGTATTTCACCAAACTACATCCCCACCATTTTGTGAAACAGGGTCTGCTAAATCACTGGGTTGGGCCAGGGAGATGGCTCAGTGGAATAAGAGCTTCCCTGGCAAGTGCAAGGGCCTGAGTTCAATCCCTGATTCTGCCAAAAATAAATAAATAAATAAATCACTGGGTTGCCCAAGCTGGACTCAAATTCCATAGTTTTTCTGCCTCAGTTTCCCAAAGTGTTGGGATTATAGACATGTGCCATGATGCCCAGAAGATACATAGCATTTTAATTCATTAATAACTTTGAAAATTATTTCTTTTTGAACCAATGAGTTATTTAAAATGCCTTCCTCAAGGGGCCAGGAAGATGGCTCAGTGGAATAAGCATTTCCCTGGCAAGTGCAAGGGCCTGAGTTCAATCCCTGGTTCCAAAAAAAAAAGTCTTCCTCAGGGCTGGCCAGATAGATTGGAGGACTAAAGCATCTGCTTAGGTAGAGCGCAGTGGTAGGGATTCAGTCCCCAGTGTGCTGCTGCGCCAGCCCTGCCCCCAGAGCACGATGAGAGCACCACTGGGTGTGCTGGCACAGGCCTGTAATCCTAGTGCTTGGGAGGCCGAAAACAGGAGGATCGCTACAAGTCTGATCGACATAGGAAGACCCTGTAGACCCTACTAAATACATAAAATAAAATAAAAAGAAACAAAAAGAAAGGCCTTCCTCCCCAGTATATGGAGAGAAATGAGGGGGACTAATAAATCCAACTGAATTATATTGCTGTCAAAGAACACATTATGTATGACATCATGCCTTAGAATTTGAGACTTTTGTTTTTGTTTTGTTTTTTGTATTTTAAGGAAGGGTCTACAGGGTGTTCAGGGTTTCACTCCTAGATCAGACTCATAGTGATCCACCTGTTTACAGCCTCCCGAGAGCTGGAATTACACTGTGCTCACCACCACGCCCAGTCTGCTGAGGCTTTTGTGCCAAGAACAAAATTGAGTTTTATAAATGTCCCGTGTATACTTAAAAATGAGATTTTTCTAATTATTATTTTCTTTTTTTCTAACTATTATATTATTTTTTGTAAGGAAAGGTCTACAAGGTATTCAGGGTCTCACTCCTAGATCAGACTCATAGTGATCCGCCTGTTTACAGCCTCCCAAGAGCTGGGATTACAGGCACGCACAGGCATGTGCCACCATGCCCAGTCTCAATTGCTGTCCCAGTATGCCCTGGGGATGGGCTTTTCTAATTACTAATAAGAGATTTTACCAATTTGTCTGTTAAAGCAAGTTTAACCATCATGTTCCAATATTCCACAGCCTTTCCTTTCTTTGCCTTTTCTTTGTTGTTTTGTTTTGTTTTGTTTTGTGTGGACCTTAGGGCCTTCATACTGAACCATAACCCCAGGCTTTTTCTTTTTCTGAGGTTTTCAGGGTTTCCCTAAGTTACTCAGTTGCCCAGGATGAGCTTGAACTTGTGATCCTCCTGCCTCAGCCTCCCAAAATGCAAGTTTATAAATCAATTATTTAAAAAAGAGAGACATTGAAATCTTTTACTTCATTTCCAGTTTTGCATTTTCTCCCTAAAGTTCCTTTTTTTTTTTTTTTGCTTTTTGCGTTTGTATTTTGAAGCTGTTTCCAAAGGTATACAAGTTTAGAATTGTTCTAATACTTGATTCAACTCCAATTGTTTTTCATGTATTATCACCAGTAACCATTTTTGTCTCCCAGAATAATTTATCTGACATTAATGAATACACCAATTTTACTTTAACTAGCATTTAACTGTCATTATTTGTCTCATCATTTTTGTTTCATTTTTTATGCACTGTACTTCTTATAGCAAATAGCTACTTTTTATTTCTAGGGATGTTATATTTCCTTCCTTCCAGGTCTACCACGCAATCAAAAGAATGTTGTTATATCCACTCTAAAATGTTTAGGTATCAATTTCCAGAAAGTTTTTAGTTTTGTATTGACAGAAAGAAGAGGTCTCAGATCCTCTTATTTAAGAAGCTTTATAAGGATGGCTGATAGGTTTTCTTCCATAGGATGTCAAATATTGGAATTTCTCTTCCTCGGCTGGTATTGTCCTATCTTACCAAGCTAGTCCTTATTTTCATCTGTCTCTGCCCAACATCCTCAAAGAACTCTACATTCATAGTCAAATTCTTCGGTTTCTCCGCTGGTCATGGTTTGTGCTCACCGAAATGAATCAATAATAAAATAGATGTCATGTCATTTCCTTGAAAACAGATTTTTAACTTTCAGGATCAGATCTCCCAAACAGAGCTCCTTAGATCTTTGGAAAACGTTACCATTGACCTCTGCTGCTAAACGGTGGCTCTCAGAGCTTTGGGCAATTCTCTGATTTTCAGCAACAGTGAAGCCAGTGACAGCTAGCAAGCTTGCCTCTCTGTGACAAGATTTTTTTTTCTTTCCTTTTTTTTGTCTTTTTGAGACAGGGTCTTCAGGCTCGCCTTAAGCTCACTTTGTAGCTCAGGCTGGTCTCGAACCCACAACAATCCTCCTGCCTCAGCCTCTCGAGTGCCTGCACCACCACACCCAGCCCTTTTTTTTCCTTCTTCCTCCTCATGTTAAGTCAAAATGTTTTTAGCTAGTATTTATTGTGCACTTACTATGCCAAAGCTCTCTCTTTTTTTTACTTTTTATTATTTATTAATAATTTTATTGAAAAACAAATAATGAAAGTTTCAAAACCAATTATTAAGACAGTTTCAATAATAAGTACATTGCATATTGTTGTGTTAGTGGTTATTCATTGTACAAGATGCAGACCTGATATCCTGTCCACAAACACTACTAGAACAAATCTTTTTATTCATTGAATTAAGAGAATGTAACTGTATATCTATCCTAACTATTTTGAATATACAGATACAAAATGGTCATTCATTTGTATCCCCCTTTTTCTGTTTAGTTTTGTCAGAGAAGGGTATTCCATTGTCATTTAAACATTGTAGGTGCATGAATTCAGCAAGATATTCCAATATATTCCAGTAGTCCATAGTAGTAGTAGGTTATCCCTGGGACTGGCAATGTCAGAAGTTGTTGATGTGAGCCCTTTACAGCTTAGTCTATTAATATGGCTTTATTTTTTATACCTCGTTTTTATACTTTTCTGCTGAATGGTTAAGACCAAGATAAAGCAAGACCTATATAACAAGAAATGTAGTTTTGTATCTGATAAGGTCAGTCAAATCCCCTCAGCATTTATCCTGAAACCCTGTCCTGCAGTTTGGAGGTCCTTTGTCAGTGTAAGCCATGTGGATGAGTCATGGCCATTGCTTGACCAATTTGCTCTCTGTGGAAGCCTGAGGTAATGTTTTCTCTCCAGGTGACTCTCCTCAGGCACACTCTACATCATGATCACTTTCTCTGTGGCACCATAATCTCCTTGATCAGAAAATTTGGGACACAACTAGTTCCATGATGTTACAGTATAGGTTCTCCTATGTCCTGAGTCTTCCCTGACCTTGAAAGGCTAGGGTCAAAATGTTGGCTATCCTTGCAGCCCTTCTTTTTCTCTAATTTTTGTTCTGCAAACTTATGTTGTTAAACCTCCAGAAGAGAAGTTTATTATTACCCTACAACATATGCAGTTGGATTTAACCTAACTGTCTGAATATCAAACATCTTAGGCATAACATGGAACAGGTATTTAAAAACAGTGGTTAGATGCCATGAAGTAGGTGGCAATGCCTTAACCATATGCATGTTATCAAGCCTGAGGGCCTCTTCCATCCTTGTCAAGGGGAGTCTAACCCTCTCTCCTCTCATACAACAAAAAGAATGGGGTTCCTTTTTTTATCTGGTGGTACCAGAGACTGAACTCAGGACCTTATGCTTTTCAGGCATATTCTGCTGGGCTATCTTCCTGGCTCCCAAAGTTCAAAAGAATTTTTTTTGTCTGGTTCAGGATGCCTTCAGGGCAGGTCTAGTAAGACTTGAAGATCCTGGGAACAAGCCACAGCAACCTAAGCCTGACTTCTCTGTTTATGCAGTCACTTAAACAACTGAGCTAATGGACAGGCCCCCATAGAGCTCTCTGAAGTGTTTTGTCTGTTGTGTAACTTCATCCTGACAAGTCTATGAGACAGTGATAACTGTTTTCCCTCTACAAGGAACCTGTAAAATTTGGGGTTCTACGAGGGCTGGGCTGGAGCCAAGTAAAAAAAGCAAGTGACCAAGTACCCCCAACATAAAATCTTTCCTCTCCCTGACTGGCTCAGGCTCTGCTTTCTCACACAGTCCTATGGCTGGTTTGTCCTGGATTTCTAGCCACCCAACAAATAATTCTGTGACCTAATTAGTTCTCCAGAATTCAACTGTCTCACCTTCCAACTCTAAGTTCTCTGAGGGGGTCACGCCTGGTGTTCAGCTGGAGCTCTACCTTTATGGGCATCTCTGCAGCCCTCCAGACCTCCCCACAGAATCTAGGAGGAGCCAAGAGCTGCCTGGCTCCGTTTCCTAATGTGCTCATGGGCTGGTTTTTCAATGCTCCTTCAGGTTATGGGTCACCCGCTGGGTGCATTGTGACATGGTCCTTCACAGCCTCTCTTGTAGGTCAGCCTGGACCAACAGGGGTGGGGGACAGCATATGGCAAAAAGGTCATCTGATGGCTCCCTTGTCTCCTTTTTTCTGGGAGAGGGGAGGAATGAGGACAAGCTGTCCTCAGGGTTCTTCCTGGCCCATCTTTTAGAGAAACAGTAGAAAGGTAGAAGCACATAACTGGCTTTCCTGGGTGTTTTCACAGGGAACAATAGCTCTATGCTATTGTCTCTACGCACAAGAAAAATAGGCCTGAAGATGCAAGAAGGTACATACTGGAGCTGGCATGAGGCTGTGACCGACTTGACTCCAGGAACCATTTCAGATGCCCTCAAGGGGACCCGCCTAGAGGGAGGAGGATAGGAGCCTCGCAAGAAGCAGGGAAGCCATCCTCTGTCTCCGCCTACCCTCAGCATCCATTGCTCACTGGTCTAGGGGTTCCCAAAATGTGGCTCACTGCTGTTTGGGCCTTTTCAAAATTCCCTTAAGAGAACAGACATCACAAGATGCCAGTTGCTGAGGGGAGATCCTGCCCTGCAAGCAGATTCCATGAGAAATCAGGACACAGCTCACAAAGGAGGAGCGAATAAGGAAACAGTGTAAAAGACTGGAGCCCACAAAGTGCAAAGCAACTTCCTCCTGGGTCTGTCTGTGAAGGGGGATCCACCCTCCCAGGGGAACGTGACTATCCAAGGACAGGGCAAAGTTTTAGCAAATCTAGACTAAAGCCTGGCCTCTCACTGCCCCAGCTGGTAGCCCCACACCACAGGGCATTTTGGTGACATGCTGGTTCCTTTATTAGAGTGGAGGTTCTCTTGGTAATACTATGGTCGCTGGCATATTTGACTAGCAAAGGACTCCAAGTAACACACTATCTTACTCTGTCCTACGGCAGCTCAGTAAACTAAAAACATAGACGAAGGTGTAGCTCGCTAGCAGAGTGTGTGCTTTGCAGGTGTAAGATCCTGGATTCCATCCCCAGTATCCAAAATAAATAATTAAATAAAACTGAGGCTACACATTAAACAGAGAAACAAACCCCACAAAAATAAAATCCCATCCTTCATTATTTTTTTGTTCCTTCATTTGTTTTTTTTTTATATCTTTTCTATCACTATTCAGTCCATCCTTTCATTTTGCATTATATAGAATAAGCTCAGGCTGTCAGGCCCAGACACCAAAAAAAAGAAAAAAAAAAAAAAACAAAAAACAGGGCATCTCTGCCAAACAAGGGTGTCTTGCCTTATCCGCCCTGATTTGGGGTGCTCACCTCCAAAGAAGTGTAAGTGTGTTCACCTTGATTTATAGCCCACACCTCCAGAATTTCCCCGGGGCACTCTGCTCCCAAACTGGCTGCTTAAATTCTCAATTTGCCCACACCTCTCCCCTTCCCCACCCCAGGTGGTGAAATGCTGTGTACGTTGTTAAGATGCTGTTTAAATGCAGAATGTTATTATCACTATATCTCATTCCGATCGGCTTTCTGGGTCGTACCAAAGATGTCAGGATGATGCAAGCCAACATTTTTATTATTTAGGGTACAGTATACTAAGTTTATGTTGATTACTCTGAGCATCATCTTTGAAAGATAACTAGCATGAAAGTGTTGATAATGCCCCACTTCTGCAATCATATTTGCATAGTGTACAACACAGTTTAGCAGGAAAAATGATCTTAAGTGGTGTTTTTCATCTGCTGTCAGCCTTGCCCTGCTTGCTTCCACTGGGTGCATGTGGCAGGACAAATGCTTACTATTTTGTTTTGTTTTTTAATATCAGCTTTACATTACATAATAACACTATTCATGCTCCCTCTAGAAGGCTTCAGCATGGAGTTGTAATGAGCTGGCCAGACCTGGATTCCAATTCCAGGTTGCACTAGACAAAGTCATTTAACTGCTCCGGAAAACAGCCACCTCTTTGTACAAGGGGACTATCACAGCTAGGAGATGATAGATCATACACGAAAATCCCATAACTAGCACGGTGCCTGGCTCAGGGCTGCCAAGCCAGGGCCCCCTTTGTTTTCTGTATAGTGTGTTGAAATGTCCATTCACTGCATTTTGAAATCCAAAATTGAAAGGAAGCCCCCATTCCCCACACTGAACTTCAAGTGTGTGACCCTTTGCCCCCGACTGCAGCAGCAGTAGCAGTGTTATATATGCAGATAATGTGTTTGATGCTGCTGAACACAGAGGGAACACTGATTTTATTTTATGAACAATAGTTAAATGTCTCCTGAGTGCTGGCTACTGGGAAATAAATATTCTAGATTTCATCTACTCATTCATTCATGACAAACAAGCTATCTTCCCAATGACCCCTCCTTCTCCCTTTTCCCCTGTTCCTTTAACAAAAAAAAAAATTATAATCCCCCAGGCTCAGTACAGTCTTTTTGCCCAATTGGATGCTATTTTTCATTTTCATCTTGTCACCACCTAATGTCCAAATTTATTTAAATCATCCTCAGACACAATCCTACAAGATATGAATCACATTTGAGGGTTTTTTTTTTTCCTTCTAACTTGTCAGCTGTCTCACTTGTGATTGACAAGATTTCCATTTCAGTCATTTCGACTAATTCTGCTTCAAATCTGTATCTTTAATGAACACACCAATTGGCACCTCGTTATCACATGAGGCCATTTTTTCCTGCGTAATGCACTGATTATAGAACTGACCTTGTTTAGGGGCTGCCTCTAGATGAATTTCAAAGAAAGCCTGTCCAGTTTGTGTTAAAACAATGTCTAGCACACGGATACGATCCTTAGATTCTCCCCCTAGTCTCCTCCTGTATATGCGAGCAGTTTTCCTGCTCCTGTCACACTTTTAACCCGTTCCCACTGGCTTGAACCACTAGTGGTCCATGCACAACTGTCCCATTGGGTGGCTTGAGCTGCTGGTGGACAAAATGGGACAGTCATGCAGGGGATAGTCATGCATGTTCAGGCCACACAGCATTGAGACATGCGGATTGTGGCCCCATCATGACCGTGTTAAACACAGACAAGGCTCTTCTCTTCAGAAAGGTATACTGAACTGTATAACTGCACAAAGACAAGAAGAAAATCAGAGTTTGCCTGCACTGAAAAACAGTCCCAGCTCTCCAATGCCAACACAATCTGACATATGCTAAAAACTGCCTGAAGCACTGGTGAGTTATAGTTCTTCTCCCTGGGGCAGATAATTCATTAGGAAATAGCCTCATGCCCTATGCAGCAAGTGAACAAAAATATTTACTTGCAGTAATATCAGATGATAAAAGTACAGGGTTGCTTTGAAAATGAGAGGGGGAGGGGAGGCCTGCACTGGATGTCCATCATAAGCATTGCAAATGAATCATTAGCCTCCACCCACAATCTAGGTCAGGCTGGGAGGGGGGCTTGTAAATCTGCTCTCTGCTCAGGTTGGATCTGCTTGTGTGTAGACACAGGAGGCAGCAGTTATGCTGTGCAGCAGCACCCTAGCAGGAGCAGGAAGATACTTTCACCTGCTAAAGGAACCACTGTCTGACCCCAAGAGTAATAAGAAGTAAGAGGGTCGCACTTTCAGGTGAACTTCGTTTACATACACACAGACACCTCAAAGATTAAGGCTTCCCTGGTGCACTTTTCAGCCCTTGAGCAGGGTCTGCCAGATAGATTTTTTAAAGGGAGAGAATGTCTTCCAGATTCAAGATCATGTGGATCCTTAAAAAAAAAACAAGCAAACAAACAAAACAATCATTCTTAGTGTGAGGGGAAAAGACTTTAGAAATCATCTAGTCATGTTAAAAAAGAAGATATAAATCAAGAAAGAAAGGATTTTCCCTGCCCAAGGTCATACAAGTGTCCTATTCTACAGTACAGTTTATTTTTCTTTTGACTTTTTTTTAAAGATTCCTTTTCTTGAACGATATGAATAGTTTATTAAATAACAAAGAAATTGACACTACTACCCCATAGGCTGAGTTGATATCGGAGACCCTAACCATATACCTCATAGCTTCTCCCAAAATAACTGTGAAAAAGGTGCTACGGGTGAGGTCCTTTTCCCCAGCCTCCTGTGATAGCTTTAATGTGATTATTTGGGGGATATCATGGCATTTAACTTACTTGATCGAAGGCTCTGGCACTTTCTTGTGGCTCTTTTCCTAAGCCCCTGAGGCCATATGAGGCCAATTGGATCCATTTTCCTAAAAAAAGTCTCTGAAACATTACTGCAACTAGAGAAATTTAAGTAGAAAAATTTGAATTTCAAAATTCAATTCAAGCTAACCTCCAAGTGAATTTAATAGGATAGGCTATTTCTTTTTTCCCTTAAGTATATATTTTTATTTTTCATTGACGCATAATTTTACATATTTATGGGGTACAGCACAATGATCTGATACAGGTATGTTTTCAATACGCAGTGATCACATCTGGGTAGTTAGGGTTTCCATGTCCTCCAAAATTGATTATTTCTGTGTGTCAGGAACCTTCAGACTCTTCTAGTTATTTTTAAATGTACCATAAATTATTGTAAAAATATAATTATCCAAGGCTATTCTTTTATTTGCCAAAGCCATAAGAAAACTTTCAAAGTTCAAATATGATGTGAGAAAAATAAATATATACAGCAAGAAAGGAAAAAAAAACCCAGGTTTGTTCTTAACTTTCCCAGCAAATCTGCTACAGACCATCCACACGGTGCTGATGGTGCTGGAAGCCAGGCTTCCGCCTCACTGGGCCTTGTTTACGTGGAAGAGAGGAGGGAGACGGCTGGCTCTGACTCTAACATCAGCGACACAGTTCAAGTAACACCTCCAAAATCATTTTTAAAAAAACACAGTATCTGCAGCACTCTGCAGTTATTTCCCAAGATCTGAACTGAACTGACATTCAGGGAACACAAAAACACTTCTGCATCTGCTAAATCTATATAAAGCTTTCAAAGGAGGTAGTTCCACTATTGAAATAATTTTCCAAAACAGTATTACTGGGCAAGAGTATTTTTGCTGTCCAGATTGATTAATAAAGCTTCCCTCCACCCACCACTATCCCATCTCTTTTTCTATCTTTCCTGTCTCTCCCTCTTATTTTTAAAACACTGTCGTGAAAGCCTAAAGGGCAAGCGAGTGTGCGTACACACTGGGTCTTACTTGGCTGGGTATTTCACTGGGCCTGGAGTTTCATATTCTGCAACTGGAAGGTGATAGAATATTCTATTTCAGGACACCTTTAGAACGGAGGAGCCCACTTAAACGTCCTGCAGAATGTTATTTTGATTTCTGCCACAGGAGGAACCACTTCTCCTGAATGCAAACACCAGCAAAGAAGGCGTTAGAGGATCGGCCACCATATTAAAAATTAAATCCTGCTACATTTCATAATGGGCTTTCCTTTTTAAAGCACAGTTTCATCTTCTTACTATGGAAATTGCACTCCGATAGATGGTTAACACTGAAGCACTGGCTGGGGTCAGAGCCCTGCTTCTCTGAACAGGGAGCCATAAATGTCACTAACACATGGTACGCATGGCAAATAATATATTTCTTTCCAATCTCTTATCTCTCCAGTTTGCCTAACTCTTGTCTTGCTAGTCCTAGGCTGAAGACTTTATTTCTCTGGTCTTCCTACCTTCCTTTGGTGGGACCAGCAGGCAGCATGCAATTTACAGTGAATTCAGAAGGGTACCTCTTTTGATTTTTGTTGTTATCTTTATTTTAACCTCCAAGAAGAGAAGATTTAACTCAGTCTTCACCCCAGGCTAAGCTAATACTTAGGTCATGTCTAAGCTCTCTGGGGAAGTACCGCTTTATCCCATCCGAGGGGCAATGGTCTTTTTAGTGGAGCAGTACAGCTGTCCAGCCATATGGGCCCCAAACAGCCCAGTCAATCGGATTTGGGGAGGTTTTACAATGTAATTTCTTAGCGTGTTAGTATTTGGGGTGAGTTTGATCGGGAGCATAGACAGCTCTTAAGCCTAAGGGTTTAGGTTTTAAGAAGCCATCACAAATGTCCCAGCAGCATCCTATCAGACCAGTTAAAAAGAGGAAGATCTGGGCCTGGGGGAAGAGAAAGACCTCTTCACCCCCTGGTTGGAGAAAGCCCCAGGGGTATGCGCTAACTATTAATTCAGCATCAGCTGCTTTATCCTCCCCCCTTTTCTTTTTTAACCCGGGCTCATCTTTTTAAGGCGTTCCCACTTCGACCTGCGGAGCCTGTTACAAAACCCATCGCTCTGCTCCCCTCCCCCCATGCCGCAAGATGAGACCGCGTGGATCCTGCATTGCAGGAAGGGCGCTGGAGGGACCGCATTGAAACAAAACCAGGCCTGCAAGCAAAACCGAGCCCCTCTGTCTGCCCTTCAGTGGAGACCAACGGATACTCCTGTCTCTACCTCTACCCTTCCAGGGGGTCCCAAACTACCTGCTGTTGGAGTTCTTAGTAAATATCACAGTCCTGAATCTAAACCCTGACCAAAATGGTGGCAGTCTTGAGTCCAAGAGCCACCAATAGTTTTTCCATCAGAAAAGTATTTTAGTTGAAGAGAACATTACTGCAATGATTACGTTTTTCTCCAGAGAGATGGCCTTTTTTTTTTTTAAACTAGCTACAGCCTTACATCAAAAATCTAGTGCATGGATATCTCATCCTCCCCCCACAGCACCACACACACACACAGCTTTCTGCTTCTTGAAATTTATAAAAACTCTTATTTTCTAAGCTCAAAAGCGGTCCAGCCGAGCACTGTTGAAGCAAAAAACCAGCGCTGACAGGTTCTGAGCTCGCTATTCTTCGTTTGGGACTGACACCTAAATTAAGGAGTCCAGCCGAGGTAGCCTCTAAGTGAGAGAGGCAGCGCCCAGGGCCAGCATCCGTGGCCCACTCCGGCCCCGCGGGCTCCTCCGCCGACCCCAGAACCCTGCAGCCGCGCTCCGGGGCAGTGCGATTTCAGAAGGGCTGCTTTGGGCCGCCAGGGCCCTTCTCCCATCTCTCTCTGTTCTAATCCAGGCTGCTCAAGAAACCTTTGGGTTTTGTTTTTTAAGTCATAAAAATAAACAGCAAAGAAAAGCCCGAGTGGGGAAAGCAGACAGGCTCGCGTGGACCTAAATAGCCCTGGCCTTTGGGGAAACCGCGAAGATCTCTCCTCCGGCTGAGGGGGTTTTACTGGGTAAGGGGACAGAGGGTTTGTGCTGGGTTTGGCTCTTTAGAGAAGACTCTTTCTGAGTCCTTTCCCAAAACTGCTCAGAAAATGACCCCAAACACCCACACAACCACAACAAAAGGCGCCTCCCTGAAGTGTGTCCACAAGTCAGCGGGCCTGGTGGCCCGACCGGGAGACGCACTTCTGGGCCTCTCTAATCCCCGACGTCCATCTGGCCCCGGCGGGCGCGCGCAGGACCAAGGGCCCGAGGAGGGGCGGGGCGCGCGCAGCCGGAGGCGCGGGCACGCGCGCCAGCTCTCCTTCACGTTCACCTTGGCTGCGGAGGGAGCTTCCCCCCCGCACACTTTTCTCCCCACCCCCAGCCGCTGTCCCGCCCCGACGCCAGCCCGGGGAGCGGGGGAGGGGGAAGAGGCTGCGCCAGCGCTCGGGTCGCCGCCGCGTCCCAGCAGCCGCGCGCTCTCTGCAGTGATGTCAACAGCATCCGCCGCAGTGCCCCCACCCAAGCCCACCCGCCCCTGCCTCGTTTGCGCCGCGGCCCGTGGGAACCCCCACCCTGGGGCGAGGGGCAGGCAGTGTGCGGCTGCTAGGGACCCTCCCCCCTTCTCCATGTGCGGTGGCGCGAGGCCCGCGGCGTGGACCAACCGCGGTGCGGCGGCCGCTGGGGCGGAGGAGGACGCGGACCCGGAGCAAGGAGGGGGAGAGGGAGACAGGTGTGGACTTGACGCCCCGAGCTGCTGGGAGGACCCTGCCCGGGCTTGGGGCCGCCAGGGTGGCATGAAGGGGGCGGATGGCGAGCACGGAGCACTGCAGATGTGGCGCGTGGGGGCGCGCGCGGGGAAGGCGCCCCCTTCTTCTGGGATGGAAACAGATAAGCGGAAGCGCGTGCGGGGGGAGGGGTGCGACTCGCCACCTCCGGCCTTGGCTTTCCCGCTCTTCCGAGCGCTCCCATTTCTCACTTTCCCCAAATCCGCATTTTCCTTGGCACAGCTCTCTCTAGCACGAAGGAGAGGGAGGGAGGTGCCCGGGGGCAGCGAGAATGACGTGCGCTGGTGCAGAAGGGTGGGGGCTGCGGGCCGGGCTCTATGCACGGGCTCCTAATCCTCTTGTTTCGGAACCGTCAGCAGATGTGGCTCCTCTCAGCCGAATAATCCGTTAAAGGAATAATAATTAAAAAAAAAAAAAAAGGAGATCGACCTCACCCAACGAGGACTAGGAAGGAGAACGGGGCTTGGTAAGGATACAGGGGGAAAAAGCTCCAAATTTTCGCCGTCCCTCTCTGCCTGCCTCTCACGCCCCTTCTGCTCCCTCCTCCTCGCCCTCCTCCCCTCCCCCTTCTCCCCCATCTCCTGCAATCCGCACTCGACGCGAGTTCACGCGCAGGGCTGGATTTCCAGGCTGCACCGCGACTTCGCCGCGCGTTATTATCATCTGAGAGCGCTGCCTCTACAACCTTTGCCTCTGCGCTCGCATCCTTCCCCCCCGTTCCCGCTGCACGCATGCTCTGGTTCACCAAAGGGAGATTCTGATTTTTTTTTTCTAAATCATGATCATCACCACGTTGCCCCTTCTCTTGGTTATCATTTCCTCCTGCCAGGTGGGGCGACCACAGGCGCCTGCTCGCCGCCCGGCCCTTCCCCGGGCAAGGGAGCGATTTGGGCTCGGCCCCAGCAACGCTTCCTGGATGCGGGCTCAGCCTTCGCATCCCTCTCTCGCCCATCTGCATGTATATCATCTCCATCCCTTTTATTTCAGTAGAGTCAACGCCTTTGGTGAGGCTGGCAGAGATGCTGCGAACCGCAAACAGCCTCTTAAAAAATGAGGAAAAAAGATGAAGACCTTGAGTGGACGCCGGAACAAAGCACCGTGAGCTGTCTGGCAAGAAGGAACGCTCTGGGGAGATAGATCCGGACCCCGAAACAAGCGATCTCGGCTGCCCAGCGACGCCCGCCTGGCGCGCGATCCTCTCAGGGTATTCGGGATGGATTTTACTGATCTTTTTGGCATAGCTTTTAAGTGCCAGGTTAGAGCTAAGGTTGGGATTATTGCTTTGTTTTCTGAGAGGAGTAGTTGAATGGAGGGAGATTCGGGTGGATCTAGCTCGCCTTTCCTGCCCACCTGCCTTGCCTTCTTTCGATATGGGTAGAGGAAAAGGGAGCGGGGACCAGACGACTTAGAAGAGAGGAGCAGCCGGCACCGTGGTGCAGAGTTCAGGGGATGGGTAGGCGAAGAGGAGGTGCGTGGGATGGGTCCGCTGGAGAAGGGTGGCGACCCAGAGGGGGGCTAGTCTTGCAGGAACGAGAATCCGGGTGTCCATGGATCAGACCTGCCCTGAGAAATTGACATGTCTGTCCACTGGATTTGTGTCAACAGTGAAAGGGTAGAGAAAAAACGATGGGGGACGGCTTCAAATATCATCTTATTGTCCCTTTGGTTCTGGGGACTCTCCTCTACTCCCTTTTTTTGACTCTGGGATCCAGCCACATTATATACCGGTGACCTTTTAAATCTACGCCCACCTTTTGCCCGGTAAAGCCCATTGGAAGCTAGGGTGGGGTGGGAAGAATGTAGGGGTGCCTCTCTCCCTTCATCCCTCCCTGCCTTTCCCCTCCCTTTCTTCTCCCGTCTCCCTCTCCTCGCCCCCCCCCCCCCCC
>PVKA01024927.1:0-33602 GCA_004027165.1 Ctenomys sociabilis
AAAAAAAAAAAAAAAAAGCAAGAGAAAGACCCATTCAAAAAAGAGAATAACAGGTCAATCTCCCTCACGAACACAGATACAAAAATCCTCAATAAAATTTTATCAAATAGAATACAGAAAATCATCAAGAATGTTACCGACTATGAACATGTAGGATCCATCCCAGAGATCTAAGCATGGTTCAACATATTCAAATCTATAAGTGTAATATGCACTATATCAAGAGAGCCAAATCCAAAATCACATGATGATCTAAACTGACACAGAGACAAAGTGTAACACTCACTCACAATAAAGTCCTACAGAAAATTGGAATAGATGGCGTATACTTTATGAATTCCATCTATGACAAACCAACAGCCTACATAATTCTAAGTGAAGAAAATCTGAAGGCTGTTACTCTAAAATAAGGTACAAGATAAGGGTGTCCTCAATCACCACTCCCATACAATATAATTCTGAAATCATTAACTAGAGCTATTAGATAAGAGAGAGAAATAAAGAATAACAATAGGTAAACAAGAAGTTAAACAATGATTATTTGAAAATGAATGACACTCTACATTAAAGACCTAAAAATCTCCACCAAGAAGCTCCTGAAATGAAGAAACAAATTTAATAGCATAAGAGGTTACAAGGTCAAACCCAAAAGTCAGTAACATTCCTGTCCACAGATAGCAAACTCATTGAGAAATTAGAGAAATAATACACTGCAATATAGCATAAAAAATTAAATATTTAAAAATTAATCTGACAAATGAAATAAAAGATCTATACAATGAAAATTGCAATACTAAAAAAAGAGATCAAAGAGGATTTCAGAAAATGGAAAGACATTTCTTACACCTGCATACGAAGAACAAACATTGTGAAGATGACCATACTACCAAAACTGTTATACAGATTTCAGGCAATCTCTATCAAAATACCATCAATGTACCTCACAGATATAGAGAAAATATTCTTGAAATTTAGTTGGAATGAGAATAGCAAAGGCAATCCTGTGCAACAAAGACAAGGCAGAAAGTATTATAATCCCTGACTTGAAACTATACTACAAAGCAACTGTGATAAAATCAGCGTGGTACTGACAAGGAAAACAAGAAGATTTGAGGATCAATAAAACAAATTAGAAGATGCATATACAGCTGCAAACACACTCAACTATCTTACCTTTGACGAAGAAGTGAAACATATTCACTGGAAGAAAGATAACTTCTTTAATAAATGGTACTAGAATAACTAGTACCATTTATTAAAGAAGTAGAATAACTATCTCTCTACATGCCAAAAGCTAAAACTAGACCCAAGTCTATTATCATGCATTAAACTAAAATCAAAATGGGTTAAAGATCTAAATATTAAAGCAGAAACATTAAATCTTCTGAAAGACACAATAGGTGAAAACCTTCAAGACATAGGAGTAGGCAGACAATTCACTGATAAAAAACAAACTGCATGTGAAACACTGCAAAGAATCCAAAACTGGGATCTCATCTTATTGACAATTTCTACGTATAAAAAGAAATCACCAACAGAGTGAAAAGTCAACCCACAAACTGTAAATAATTGTAACCAACAAACATTCAGAACCTGGACTTCTATCTAAATTATATAAAGTACTAAAAAACTTTGGGCCTCAAAATGTAAAACCTCTTTCCAAAAATGGGCATCCTAGACCACAACACACTTCTCAGAAGAACAAATACAAGTGGCAAATAAATGCATGAAAAAATGTTCCACAGCACTGGCCATTTGAGAAATGCAAATTAAAACATCATTGAGAAACCACCTCACCCTATAAGGAATGGCGATCATAAAGAAATCAACTAAAAGCAAATGCTGGAAAGGCTGTTTGGAGAATAGAAACTTTCTCTACTGCTAGTGGGAAGGTAGATGGGCATAATTACTGTGGAAATCCATGTGGAGACTCCTTAAAAACTAGGACTGGAAATCTCACGTAGAACAGGAGATTCTTCCAAATCTCCCAAAAGAACTGAAAACATCATACCATAGTGATATGTGTATACCAATGTCTATAGAAACACAATTTGTCAAAGCCAAGCCCTGAAAACAATAAAAATATCCATGACTTGAGGAATGGATGAAAAAGATATGGTATTTTTTTTTATCAGCAGAATAGATTTATTGAGGAAAAGAAAGCTCCTATCCAAGAGAGAGACAGGATGGGGGGCCCCGAGCGGGTAGTTCTACAGGAAGCTGTCTCTTCCAGGGATTTTAGAGAGGAAAACCATGTGGTGAAGTGGGTCTAAGGAGGTCGAGACATGGGAACTCGCTTAGGTGGACAAGAGGTGGGACAAAACTAGGGTCAACCAATGGGACTAGAAGCACCATTGCTCAGGTAAAATTTCTCAAACCCACTACCAAATGGGGAAGTGAGTCACACAGCAAGTGGGCATGAATACGGGACAGGGTCTCTTCTTGTTGGGGGTTGGGCTAGTGACTTATTTAGGATCTTTCAAAATGATTGATACCCATTTAGAATATCAGTCTCTGATGCCTATCCCTAGGGAAGTATGGAGCTGTGTTTCCTCTTTTTGTCTTGGTCTTGAGGTGTGGCCCATAGGGAGTGTCTATCTCTTCCAGTTGCAAAGTCGCCTTGCCTTGCATCTTGTCTCCTTGAGGGCCTGGCCCTGCCTGACTGCCTAGAATACTTCTTTTTATTTTAATTGAAGAAAAAATAGCAGTGAGACAGTTTCAAGACAAATTAACAGGAAAGATTCAATAAATTAATATCACAGTTTTCATAATGTTTTGGTATCTTAAGGTGCATACATGATACTATACTTACAGACACTATTATAGCAGATTCTTTAATCAGTGAATTAAGAGAGTATATCTGTTTACTTATCTTATTTTTTAATACCTGAATTATATCACAGATTCAATAATTAATATTTTCTACCTTGGTATCTTCCTAATGGTTGTCCATAGTACTAGAAGCTGACATAATATCTTATCTAACCACTATTAGTGCAAATCTTCCTTCTGATAGAATTATGCTGCATAAAATGAATATGGCATATTTATCCTAACTATACTGTTTATATGCACACATCATGATTCTTCCTTTGTATAGGCCTTTTTTTGTCTAGACCTGTCATAGATGGGCACTCCTTTGTCATTAAACCAATTTAGGTGCCTGAACTTGGCGACACAATCTACCACAATCCAGAATTCCACAATAATAGTGAGTTATCTGAAGAAGTTGTTCGCTATAGGATTTACAGCTCAACTTGTTATTATGTCCCCAGATTACATACCTCATTTTTACACTTTTCTGCTGGATGGTTAAGAGCAAGATAGAGCAAGACTTGTATAACAAAAGATGTAGCTTTTGCTTCTGATGAGGTCAGTGAAGTCCTCTCAGGGTTTATCTTGGAATCCTGCACCTAACTCTGTAGATCCATTGTCTGTGTCATCCTTGTGGATGACTCACGGCCAATGCTTGACCAGTTTGTTCTCTGTGAGAGCCTGAGAGAAAGTTTTCTCTCCATGTGACTCTTCCCAAGCACACTATACATCATCAATCTCTTTCTTCTGTGGCTACATAATCTTCTTGATCAGAAAATTTAGGGCACAACTGAGATTCATGATGTTACAATACAGGTTCACCTATGTCCTGAGTCTTCGCTGACCTTGAAAGGCTAGGGATGTGATAGTAAAATCTTGGAAATTCATTATTATTGTGGAATGCTGTATTGTTTTGGATTGTGTCACCAAGTTCAAGCACCTAAATTGGTTTAATGACAATGGAGTGACCATCTATGACAGGTCTACACAAAAAAAGGGGTATAAAAAGGAAGAATCATGATGTGTGTGTATAAAAGTACAGTTAGGATAAATACATAGTATTTATTTCATGCAACATAATTCTATGAGAAGCAAGATTTGGCTGACCTTGTGGCTTTTCTAGTTCCCCAATTTTGATCTCTGAACTGAGGTTGTTAACCATCCAGAAGAAAAGGTGATGAGTACCTTGTAGCATACCCATTCAATTTGCCCTAACTATTTGACTAAATTATTTGTAGTTGTTGTTGTACATTTCTATTTGTATTTCTTCTTTTGAATTCTTACACTAGGGAGACTATACAATACTTGCACATGTGTGTCTGGTTTATTTCACTTACCAGTATATATTCAAGTGGCATCCACTCCAATATAAATGCTGCAAGTTTATCATTCTTTACAGCTGAGTAGTACTCTATTATGTAGAAATACCACATCTGTTTCAGCCATTCCTCATGTGATACACATCTTGGTTATTTCCAAGATTTTACTATCATAAATTGTGCTGTTATAAACATAGGTACACAAATATCACTATGATATAATGTTTTCAGTTCCTCTGGGAAAATTCCCAATAGGGGGATAGCCAGATTGAATGGGATTTCCAGTCGTACTCTTTTGAGGAGTCTCCACACTGATCTCCACAATAGTTGTACCAGTCTACATTCCCACCAGCAGTGGAGAAGTGTTCCCTTTTCTCCACACCTTCTCCAACATTTGTTTTTGGTTGATTTCCTTATGATAGCCATTCTTTCTGGAGTGAGATGGTATCTCAGTGTTGTTTTTATTTGCATTTCATGAATGGCTAGCAATGTGGAGCATTGTTTCATATATTTATTCGCTTCTTAAATATTGTGCTCTGAGAAGTGTATATTCATCACAGATGCCCATTTCTGAATTGGGTCTTAAATTTGAGGGCCCAGTATATTTTAGTTATTTATATATTCTAGAGAGAAGACCTTTGTCTGATTGCTTTATAGTTCAGATTTTTTTTTAATTTGTAGGTTGTCTTTTCACTTTGTGGACAATTTATTTTGACATGTAGAAACTTCTCAAGAAGAGTAGATCCCAGTTGTTAATTATTTCAAATGTTTCCCTTGCAAATACATGTTTGATTATCAACTCTTTGCCTATACCTATGTCTTCAAGAATTCCTCCTACTTTCTCTTCAAGGAGATTGTTTCTGTTTTAATGTTTAGAACTTTAATCCATTTTAACGTTGGCTTAGTGCATGGTGATAGAGCTGGGTCAAGTTTCAGTTTTCAGCATGTAGAAAGCCAGTTTTTCCAGCTCTATTTGTAAAGAGGCTATCTTTCTTCCAGTAAGTATGATTAGCCCCTTTGTCGAAGATGACATGGCTGAGTGTGTTCATAGATGCTTCTGCACCTTCTAATCTATTCCATTTATCCTCTGATCTTTTCGTTGCCAAAACCATGTTTATTTTATCACAGTGTCTTTGTAGTATAATTTCCAGTCAGGAATTGTGATGCCTCCTGCCTTGTCTTTATTGGCCAAGACTGCCATTGCTATTGTAGGTCTTTTCTGGTTCCAAATAAATTTGAGGAATAATTTCTCTAGATCTAGGAGTTATGTTGGTGGCAGTTTGATAGGGATTGCATTAAATCTGTACAACAATTTTGGGAGTATGGCTATCTTCACGATGTTGATTCTTCCTATCCAGGAGGATGGAATATCTTTCCATTTTCAGAAATTTTCTATAATCTCTTTTCTTAGGGTGCTGTAATTTTCTCTGAAAAGGTCTTTGAATTACATGCTTAGGAGAATTCCAAGGTGTTTAATTTTTCGTGGTGCTATTGTAAAAGGTATTATTTCTACAGTTTCCCTCTCAGTGTGTTTGTATCTGTGTAGAGGGATGACATTGACCTTTGACTACTTTGGATTTTCCTATGCTACTGATTTTCAGTATCAATTCTAGTATTCTCTTGGTGGAATTTTTTGGATCTTCCACGTAAAGTGTCATGTCATCTGCAAATAGTGATAATTTAACTTCTTCTTTACCTACTGTTATTATTTTATTTCTCCCTCTTTTCAAATGGCTATTGCTAAGAATTCCAAAACTATATTGAATAGGAGAGGTGATAGAGGACATCCTTGTCTTGTACCTGATTTGAGAGTAAAAGATTTCAGTTTTTCCCCATTTAGGATTATATTAGCTTTTTGGTGTAGATGGCTTTTATCAAATTAAGGTAGAGTCCATCTATTCCAATTTTTCTGTATGACTTTAAACATGAATGACTGTTAGACTTTGTCAAAAGCTTTCTCTGCATCAATTGAGACGATCACATGGCTTTTAGATTTCAGTTTATTAATATAGTATATTACAGTTATAGATTTTTGAATACTGAATCATGCTTGCAACCATGAGGTGAATCCTGCCTAGTCATGGTATATGATCTTCTTGATGATTTGCTGTATTCTGTTTGCTAGGATTTTATTGAGGATTTTTGCCTCTATGTTAATGAGGGAGATTGGCCTATAGTTCTCCTTTAAAGTTGTGTCTTTCCCTGATTTTGGAAAGAGTATAATACTTGCCTCCAGAAATGATTTTGGGAGGACTGCTTCCTTTTCAATTTCACTGAAGAGTTTGAGGACTATAGGGATTATATCTTCTATAAATTTCTTGTAGAATTCAGCTGTGAATCCATCGGGACCTGGACTTTTCTTTGTCAGTAGGCTTTTCATTATGTTTCGTATTTTGTTGGCTGTTATTGGCTGATTGAAAGTTGTTATATCTTCTTCGTTCAGTTTTGGTAATTTGTACCTTTCTAGGAATCTGTCCATTTCATCTGTGTCTCCTATTCTGTGAGAGTAAAGATCCTCAAAATAACTATAGACAATCTTCTGAATTTCCCATGGGTCTGTGGTGATTTCACCCTTTTCATTTCTTATTGTTTGCATTTGAATTTTTTCTTTCCTCTTTTTGATGAGGATGGCTAGAAGCTTATCAACTTCATTTAGTCTTTCAAAGAACCAACTTTTTGATTTGAGGATTCTTTGAACTGTTTTCTTCATCTCAATTGAATTATTTTGCTCTAACCTTTATGATTTCTTCCCATTTTGCACTCTGAGTTTCACTTGCTCTTCTCTTTCTAGGTGTCAGAGGTGCAGTGTTATGGTGTTTATTTGTTTCCTAATGTGTGAGTTCATAACTTGATTTTCCCTCTAAGAACTGCTTTCCTCACATCCCATAGATTCCGGTAAGCTGTGTTTGAATTTTCATTGAATTGTAGATATCGTTGAATTTATTGTTTAATTTCTTCTGTGACCCATGGATCGCTGAGTTTAGTGTTATTTAATTTCCATGAATTTAGCGGGTTTTCCTGGTTTCTTTTGTCATTGATTTCCAGTTTCATTGCACTGTGGTCAGATAATATGCATGGGATAATTATTATTTTCTTGCACGTACTTAAGCATGACCTCTGGGCTAGTATGTGGTCTATTTTAGAAAATGACATGTGTGCAGCTGAAAAAAAAAGTGTACTTGGCAGTGGTTGGTTGGAGCACTCTGTATATGTCCACCAGGTCCATTTGTTCCAAGCTGTACTTCAGTTCTGCTACTTCTTTGCTAACTTTTTGTCTGCTTGATCTATCTTTTTGAGATAAGGGTGTGTTAAGGTCTGTTAAGACTGTGGTCTTAGATATATGGTTTTTCATGTCTATCAAGATCTGTCTTACATAGTTGGGTGCTCCTTTGTTTGGTGTATAGATATCTATGAGTGTTACCTCTTGCTCTTGAATTTTTCCCCTAACAAATATATAGTGGTCTTCTTTGTGTCATTTGTTCATTCTTGGTTTGAAATTGAGACTGACTGAAAACAGAATTACTATTCCTGCTTTTTTTTCAGGTGCTGGGGCACGTAGTACTGTTTTCCATCCATTGACTCTAAGCCTATGAATGTCTTTTTGAGTTAAGTGCGTTTCTTGTATACAGCATATTGTTGTATTTTGTTTCCTAATCCACTGTGCCAGTGGTGAATTGAGTCCATTTAAATTGATGTTTATAATTGAAATGTGTTGACTTATGTTTGTCATGATATTTACCTGGTGCTGTTTATTCCTTTGTAAGCTGTGTTTAATTGTCTATCCTGCTTACTGGGTTCCTTCCAATTTCATTCATGGAGTTTTGGTCACTGTGATCTCTCTCTAGAACATCCTTCAGTAGCCTGTGTAGGTATGGCTTTGTCATCATGAAATTCTTTAGTTGTTATTTGTTGTGGAAGTATTTCACGTCTCCATCAAATTTGAAAGAGAGTTTTTCAGTGTATGATAGTCTGAGCTGGAAATTGTTTTCATACAGGACTTGAGGAACTCTGTTCCATGCTCTCCTTGCCTTCATGCTTTGTGTAGAGAAGTCAGCTGTAATTCTGATGGGTTTTCCTTTGAATGTGATCTGCTTCTTCTCTCTAGCAGCTTTCAATATATTATTCTTGTGTGGGATTTCTGGGATCTTGTCTACTATATGTCTCAGTGTGTTTTTACTTGGGTTGAAGTTACTTTGTGTTCTATATGCTTCAGTTACCTGAATGTTGTATTGTTTCCTCATATTTGGGAATTTTTCTGTGATTACTTCTGCCCGTATTCTTTTTATGTCATTTGTATTGAATCCTTCATTCTCATTGAAGCCAATTAATCTCACATTGTTCATCCTGGTGTCATCCTGCAGGTGATGGATTATTTCTTCCTGCATTTTCACTTTTTTAAAGAGATCATTTCTCAGCTTTTCACTAGCTGTACCAGTGTCCTCAAGATCTGAAGCTCTGCCTTTGCTTTCACTCAAACAGTTTTGTAGACTCATGTTTGACAATTTTGCTCTTCTATATCTCTTTGACTCTGCTTCATGCATTGTATTTCTTTTCTGTATTACTCATTCACGGATTCCATTGTATTTCTGATCTCCTCTATTTTTTTTTATACATGTCTTCTTTAGAGGTAGCTATTCATTCTTTTTCTGCAGAATTTCTTCCAAATTGTGTTTCCTCTGTATATTTCCAGGATTGTTTCTGTATTTCAGATGCTATGATTTCAGAGAATTGTTTTTTGATTTCGGAAATTATTTTTGCTTTGAGTTCCTCGTGAACTTTCTGCTGTTGTTTCTTTGCTTCTGATGCTTTTAGTTCATATGTTTCAGCTGGAATAGTGTTCTCTGCACTTGTTCTGGGTGAGCATTGGGTTTCCCCATATGTTTCTGGATTTGATTCATTACTTCAGATGCTATGTATTCAAATATTTCTTTTTTTATTTCAGGTGTTAATTCTGGTCTGAGCTCCTCTATACCTTTCTGCTGTTGTTCCTTTGCTTCTACCTCTGTTAATTCATTCAGCTCAACTAGGGTCCTCTGCACTTATTGTTGGACTCGAGACTTGAGATTGTATTTTTCTCCTTATCTTTGTCATTTTGTATAGCACTGACCTCTGACCTTTGGTGTAGAGCTTTGGTGCAGCTATAACCCTAGCGCATAATGAGATTCTGGTGCAGTCTATTAACTTTAGATCATCCAGTTATGCCTGGCCTGGATCCAGCTGTTGTGTTCAGTTCCTTTTTGCTGCAGGTCCTGTGGTTCCCCTCTGTTGGGTCCCTGGTCAGGGGAGTACTAGGGGGTGCAAAAGCTTTTCCTCTCAATCACCTAGCCGGGCTGGTATGTATTGAGGGTCAGGAGAGTCACCAAAGATTTTCACTCCCGTGGCCAGCTTCAGGCAGTGGCTCCAGGGAATTTCCAGACAGGTCTGTCTGGAGTGTCTCAGGCAGGTCTCTGGCCAGGATGTCTTGGGGCCTGAGGCTCTGGATGGTGCAGAGCATGCAGGGAGACCACCCACTCACCGAACTTGGATGCCCAGGGATTCGGGTAAATTCCCACTCGCTAGGCGGGCTTTGGAGCAGGGGATCCAGAGAGTTGCCGGCAAATGGGCCCTGAGGTCTCAGGCTGGTTGCTCGCTTGGCAGGTTTGGGGTTGGGGATCCAGGTTGCGTGGTGTGCATGGAGCCAATGGCTCTATGTCAGAGTCACCAAACACTCGCCGAATCGGAAAGCTGAGCAAGTCATGCAAATTCCCACTCATTAGGCTAGCTTGTGGGATGGGATCTAGGAAGTTGCTGAAGTCAGCCCGCTATCTCAAGCCAGTTGGTATCTCTCTGCAGGCTTGGAGGCAGGATCTAGGAATTTGCCGGAGTTGCCCAGTGTCTCAAGCTGGCTGCTCTCTCTCAGTGGGCTTGGGGGCGGGATCATGCCTAGAATATTTCTATCTAACTCAGCTGCCTACAACATTCCCCCCTCTGAGGATGTAACCTAAACTGCCTTGAGTTATTTGGGCGATGACTGCCCTGGCTTCTTCACAGTGAAAGGGGTTGTAGTTGTTGATTGGCAGTCAGATATATTCTTCAGAGGTTCTATCTAAAGGCCCACAGTAGAGAATAGGCATTTTCATTACAGCTTTGAATCTGGATAAGACAAAGCCAAAGAAACAAACATGCATGGGTCAAATAATCACAACAGGATAATTATGAAAAAGACGAGTTAGAACCTTTTGTAAGTCCCTTAGCAGTTATCTCTTAAATGTGAGTTTTAGTCCCTTTTTAATCTTGCATGGCCATTGTGTATTGTTTCAAACAAACTGGCCTTTCCTAGTATTACTGGGGCACATAAATTGCCAGAAATAGGGACAACACCAAGTACTCTCCAGTTGACAAACAAGGTCTCTGGCTGTGTAACTACGGACAAATCTGCATAAGCAGACAAATCTGTATAAGTATCTATTGAAAGTTTCATAGGCTTTCTTCTTATATTGGCAGTTATCATGGGTTCCCTCATTCTCAGAGGGAAGACACAACCACCTCAGTCTGCAACTCCCTCTAACTCCATCATGAACACTTTATTTTTCCTTCTCTAGCAGCTTTGGACATTTTTCCTTGACATGTCCCTTGTCTCAGTCAGGATCCAGGAAAGCATAACTTTTTTCATGTTTCCTGACTGGCCTTTGTTCCTGTAGGCTGTTAGTATCACCACTCTTATTTTCCATCTATAATTCCATTCTGTATCTTTTCTACTATGAAACACCTCAACTGAGACCAGTTCATTCCTAAAAACCCTTCTTACTTCTGCAGCTTGTATCAGACACCTGGGGCCCATTGAACAAGATAGAACTTTTTAGTTTTGTGACCTTAATATGTGTCTCTATAGAAACATCCGGTGGATCCCAGTTAAAGGAATCTTAATCTAGCATATTTGTTATAGATTTTACCTGCATAATTATCTGGGTTTTGGTATCTTCTAGGAAAGAACAAATTTTCTGAGAAATTATAGCACATATAATCAAAGCATGAACATTTGAGATAACAAGCATGTTAATAAACTTTTTGAGACCTAGTAATTGTAACTCACTAGCTCTTAGACCTTTTTATTTATGGAGTCTGACAGTTTGCTGTAAGTCTCTCTGCTTTAGTTAAAGAGGCATCATACCTCTATTAACTACGAGCATGAAATACCTGAGTTACAACAGAAATCAACCAGATTAATATACTCTTACCATGAAACAAACATCATTCAGTCAGATTAAAACAATGAAATACCTTTTAAGTCTTGTACATGAAAAGCAATGTCAGTCCCATCATCATCTTGGTATTTTGTGGTATTTTTATACAATGCAGTAATATGCCACTATAAAGAAAGACAAACTCAAACCTTTTTCAGGTAAGTGGATGTAACTACAGGCTACACTCATAAGTGAAATAAATTAGGCCCACATATGTAAAAATCATATTGTCTCCCTGGTGCAAGAAAGTGATATAATAAATAAAACCTAAAAAGTATAATAGATATAGAAAAATAGGTAGAAACTGAACTTAAGAATTAAGCAACAAAGATGAGAGAAAAGAGAAAAGGTAGGGGAAAAGGGTGAGGAAATGGTTGAGATGATTGTTTTAACAATTCACATTTTTTTAAATGGCAGTGAATGTTTATAATTTTCGTGTTGGCTAACTCTGTATGCTGATATTTGCCATCTGAGCAACTACGCCAAGGACAGCAACAAGTAAAACAAAACCCATGGTTAAAAACCTCTCATTTTGGTGTTCTAAATGTGTGCTGTTCCTAATGTCTTATCAATTATTATACTCTCTTTAAAATAATTTTTAAAGATGAAAAGGAGAGAACAAAGAAACAAATTAAAGCGTTGCTTCTTTCCGTAGGCCAGCAGAAATGCACAGTACAGTTGTCCAAACCATCGTGCTTACATTCATAGAAAAATCTCTTTCCCCTACTTCCTGTCCTATATTTCTCCTCAAGTCAGTAACCCTTTCACATAGAATAAGTTTATTCCCTTCCCAGTATCTATTGTACCCTTCAGATTCCATTTTTCTCTTTCAGCTTCTCACACTAAGGAGACAAAACAATATTTGCACCTGTGGGTCTGATTTATGTCACTTAAGAATATGTGCTATAGTTGCATCCATTTATTGACAAAAGACTAAAATTCATCCTATTTTATGGCTGAATGGTACTCCACTGTACAAAAATGCCACAACTTCTTTATCCATTCTTCAGTTGATGTGCATCTTGATTGTTTCCAGGATTTGGCTATCCCAGCTTTTTAAGGAATCTCCATACTGATTTCTATAGTGGTTTACTATCTGCACACCCACCAACAGTGCAGAAGGTCACAGGAAGCATTTAAATGGCTTTTTGGGGCATAACCAAACTGCCAGAGCTGGCCAAATAGCTCAGCAGATTAAAGCACCTGCAAGCAGGCTCAGAGGCTGGGATTTCGAACCCTAGGCCTGCAATGTGGTTCCCACCCCCAGAGCTCCCTGAAATGGCAATTGAGACTCAGCATGGTGACATACACCTGCAACCCCAGCTCTTGGGAGGTTGTAAACAGGAGAATTGCTATGAGTTGGATCTAGTAATGAGAACACTGTAAACCTTTCCCTGAAATATATATAAAAAAAAAAAAAAAATGCCAGCATGACAGTGGATTTGATAACTGAGGTGGTTGCTAAGAGGCCTCCTCTGAGCTGCCTGGATTGCTAATGCAGGGAAATCCAGAGAAATACATTCTTTTCCTTATAGTTGTGCACAGGTCCCTGGTAGGGCTGGATAAATTTTTAGAGCAGGTGGCACTCAATCTCAATGACATCTCTGAGGACAAACAAAGAAGGAAAACAGAGTGGTTTAGATTAGAATCCAAACAAGGAAAAAGAGTCAAAAACAGGGGTGAAATAAAGGTCAATATTCAATTTATGAGGAACAATATGACAGCAAGTATGTTTGACTTATCAATGAAGAACAAAAGAAGATCTCCTTTTGCATAATTAAAAGATAAAACGAAAGTTAGAAAAAATGACAGCACATCTTCTGCGATCATTCCAAGTACTCACGTGTCTGATGCCAATACTGAATTTTCAAGTGGTGAAACACGGATGAAATTCAAACCAAAAACAGCCATTTCTTTTGGGTCCTCAGAGACTCTCTTCTGCGTATTCTATGTCAGAATTAACTGGGTCCCACTTATCTTGTGAGAAACTGAAGTCTGGCGCTGTAGGTCACACGCATCTTGGACACCAGATAGATTCCTTTCTGGAGCACTTCCAGAAAGTGGAAGCCTCAGATATCCACACAGCATAACATTAAGCTTTGATCTTCTAAAAACTAACCAACCTGACAGCATTGTGGATGAAGGTGAATTGTCTTTTGGAAGAAAAAATGACCTATTTACAAACGTGACTGCTTTATTACCCCTAAAATTTGCAACACTGCCAAGAAAGAAAAATCCATTTGAAGAAAGCAGCAAATCATGGGATAGTAGCATGAATTTATTTTCAAAATCAGTTAAAGTAAGAAAAGAAAAGAGAAAAAAGGAGAAAGATAGATTGTTTGAAAGAGTGACTGGGAAAAAGGAAAGCAGAATGTCCAATAAACTGAACAATGGGGGTTCTGACAGTCCCTGTGACTTGAAATCACCTAATGCTTTTAGTGAAAATCAGCGGGACTATTTTGATTATGAGTCAACTAACCCATTTACAACAAAATTCAAGGCTTCAAATATAATGCCATCTTCAAGGTAAGCTTAACATGGGGAAATTTGTGCAATTTGGAAAAGTATTATAATCGAAAACATCAAACACTCCTTTTAAGTACATAGATATTTTTAAATTTGTTTCATTTTATTTTTCAAAAACTTCTTATTTTTAAAATTATAGAGCCAGACAGTGTTCCTGTATCTTCTAAACTGAACTTTTCATCCTGGACAAAAAAAAAAAAAAAAAAAAAGATTCTTATCCTCCTACTGCAGTCTATTCTGGCTTACATGTGCCAGAAACTCTCCAAAACTTTTAGGGCAAGCAGCATGGCTTTTGATGAAACATGAGAAGGATGAATACTGCAGAGGTATGAGAAAGCTGCTTCTATATGTTTTCCAGGCATTAATTCTGAGGCTATCTGGAGAGAACAGTAGACCAATAGCAGCCTACGGGCTATTTAAGAAATACTGATTTAAGTACTTGCAGTTTCATAATATATGTTTAACAATATGACTACTTCGAAAAGCTTTATTTGTGAATGTTACTAGAATTCAGTAACTCTTCTTTATGGTGCACCGAAAGATCTATATGATGGTTTATGATAAAGAATTAAGTTTTTCAAACTCTGACTTCTCATTTATGTGCATGTGTATATACTACATGTATAGTACTACGTACAAGTTGGAACTATCAGTATTTGAATACTGTTATGGAAGATGCACAAGTGAATGATGGAAAACTGAGAAAAGCTCAAGCAAAGAATACATTGAGTCTATTTAAGTTCTAAGCACTTTATGGAAGTACACAGTGGAATGCTTGCCATAAAGTGGAAGCTTTATATAAAGACCTGAATGGAAATCTTGGCTTAGTAGTGCTGTGACCTCTATGAACCTCAGTATCTTCATCTTTGAAATGAGGGGAATAATACCTAGTTCGTGATTCAGTAGAATAAACAATACATGAAATGCTGTATGCAGTATTTAAGGCCCCAAATAGGAACTGGTAAGGATTTTTCCTTAAGCCAAAATCCAAAATCTGAAATGCTTTTCCTTAAGAAATGCTTAATACCATTAATACCAAAGTATTAATGGCTTCATAATAATAGAATTCTTTTGAGTTTTGGGTTTGGGGACATTTTAGATTTTTAATTTTTAAAATAGGAATACTCAATTTTTAAAATCAATTCTCAAAATCAAAAAGCATTAAAATCTGAAACACTACTCCCAAGCATTTTGGGTAAGTAAAGCTCAATCTGTATTATGTTTTATCCATTCTTATATATTTTTATTAAAAAGCAGCATTTTCTTGGTTGCCCTACAAATAGAAAATATATTAACTCATTCTTTAGGTTTTTCTCTCCTATATGTTGTTTGTGCATCTTCCATGACATGTTAGAAAATATAAATTTAAATTTGTAAATGGAAGTTTATGTTTATTTTGCTTTCTTCTGTCAAGAAATGAATATTTGCTGTGAAAAAAATATAATAAAAAGAATGAAAAACTGGGTTTAAACACAACTGGCTTTTGGCCTATATAGTTTTTCACTTGTAACATGTTAAAATATAAATTTCTAATAATGAACAATTCTTTTCTTTTCTCTCTTATGGGAAACAAGCTTAGCAGGCTTTCTCCTATGTTGTTGCTATTACTATTCATAGATATATATGCCTTTAAATCATATCATCATCAATCTAAGAATTAGCTTCATTGTGGGTCAGTCATTTATTGGTTTTGTTGTTGTTCTAGTTGTTGTTTTGAGACAAGGTCTAACTGTGTAATACAGGTTGCCCTTGAAGTGGTTTAGGTAGCCAAGGCTGGCCTCAAGCTCAGTAGTAATTCTCCTGCTTCAGCAGAGTGCTCGGATTGCAAGTGTGCACCGCCGCACCTAGTTGGTATTTTCATGTTGAAGATGAAGTTACTACAGACAATATTATTCATTGATCAAGACTTCAAATTAAATGAGAAAATGAAAACAAAAGACTTACTTCAATTTCCAAAGTGTATGAAGAATAAAATAAGAAGTCTTATTGACACTTTTATTTTTAACGTAGTCAGAGAACTAACAAGTGGATTCTTAAGTATGCATACAATGGTATATAAGAAGAACTATTCCAAGTATGGAGCAAATCAAATGTACATCTTATTTCTATAGCAATTTAAAATATTTAAATTGTTTTTAAATAATATTTAAAATATAAAATATTTATAATAAATATAAAGAAATCAAATTAGATATTAAGTATAATATAATTAGATTAATTTCTTTAGATTTTATTTATCAGTAACTGAGGTAGACAAAAATATGAATTAGTGAATTCATTTATATCCCTGCTATGTTATGCATGGAGTTTGTGTTGATCTCAATAAATTAAATAGTATGAATACATTAGCCCTCAAATTCAAGAATAAAGAAGCTTCATAAAATTTTCTTAGAAATTTGTGACCCTGCTTGCTTGAAAGATTTGGTAGGTATCAGGACCGTGTCAGACTGGATGATGGATATTTTTTTAATTTTCCATAGAATTCACAGCGTAGTCCTTCAGTGAAAATAACAATGGCTTTCCATAAAAATCTATTTCGTGCAGAGTTCCTAAGACAGAAAACATCCTACTGTACTGGAAAGTTAGAACCCACCTCAGTCACAGGTTTGGATTTCTCACCAACATTAGCAACATTCAGCCTTAATTCCTCAGCCTTAATTCCTCAGCCTTAATTCCTTCCTTAGAAAAATAAGGATAGTGACACCAAACTTGTAGAGATACAATATTGATATAGTTGGCATGGGCAGAGATGCTTACCTCATTCAATGTACAATTCAAGTTCCAAGGTAGGAGTCTGGAGACTACAATTCATGGGCATTCTTGATCAAATTGTTGCTGGGATTATCCTTCAAAAGCATTGCCTTCCTTGTAAGTATAAAATGAGCACTTCTTTTTGGAACAATCTGTAGAGGATTTCTATTGCAAAAGACAATACAGTTGTGCTCTGGTGAAAGATTTTTCTTGTAAACAGTTTGGCTCACAGACAGAACTGTTTGGCAAAATTCTCTTTTTGTTTGAAAACACTGTAGGAGGTGACAAACATGCCCAAGTCCACCTCTCTCACACAAACACAAGCATGGCTGTCATTTGCAAAATCGTAGAACAAATTAAGTTCACGAATCAAGCACTCTGTGTATTTTTATTTTTACTTGTAATTTTACAAATTAAAGTACATCTTTTTCTTCAGGAATTTGGTTATTCCAAACAAAAGTCTATTAGTGTCCTATTCTGTGCTACAATTACAACGACTGATCATATCAAGTCTTCGTAAGAATGTGTCCAAGATAAATTTATGATACACAACAAGGAGCGACTCTTTAAAAACATTCCTGATGGTATTAAGGAGCCAGAGGACTCAGATTTTAGAAGAATGCAGCAAGGCTTTGGACATATACCCAATGCTGTTGGACAGTCTGTTGAAAGTCTTAATGACTTCTATATGAAAATCTGAGAAACATGTTATATGCATTTAATTTTGACTCCCAAGCACACTGATCAAACATCTGTAATCTGTGTTGAACATTTTACTTTTCACTTGCAGTTACTTATTTGCCTCTTTGTTTACATATTTATTGCCTTTTTTCTTCCTCCTAAGAATGAGATCTGGCAGTTCATTAAAACTGAAATCAGAGGTACCAAAGACAGCAGCAAAGAGGAGCAATTATCCTCAGTAAACACATCTTTCTGAGAGCTATGTTATATGGCATATAAATATTAACTTATGATTCATGTTTAGCTGTCAACTGCTGGGCAAATCGTTATAGTACTAGTGAGGAGAAAGATAACAAGCAGGCTCAGAGCATCTGGCTGATTCTCCACCATGGCCATTTCTCCCTGTCTCATTTGCCACTGACCTCCAGCTCCAGACCCTTGGTGAATATGAAATACCCCCATCATTCACATTGCTCCACACAGCTGTATGAGGAAAGGACAGACCTCTTACTGTATACCACAGACCAAGGCTGGGAGTTTGTACAATCAATCTGATTATGATGTTTTTGAGGGTGTTAAAACGATACTTCAAATGCCATATTTATAAAGACCAAACTTTATCAGCTCCACTAACTATATTAATTGATGCAGACCCCCCAATCATATCTAATGTATATGCATCTGTGGTAATCCACTCCTATCTCTCCCCTGCTTATTCACAAATTTATCCCTTTGATCATCCAATGCCACACTTCTGCGCCTGTCTAGATGCTTTAATTAATTTCAGCATTGCCTGCAATATTCCAGCGGCAAGTCTCTAAGATCATCCCTGGTCTCTTCTTCCTAAATAGTCCCAGTGACCCAGAGGCAGGCCCACTCCTTCCAGCACTCCCTCCATCTGACAGGTTAGGAATTGCGCTTTCAATAAGAAACTCTTCACATTCTTTGCATCAGTTTGCTCTTCCCCTCTTCATACCCTTTACTGTCAAAGCTGCTGGAGAATTTGATGTCCTTCACATCTGACTCGGGAAATAATGGTTGATGTTCTTTATTTCCAGCTGTTTTTACAGCCACAGGAGCAGTGATGAGGCAACACTGTCCCAAAGGGTAAGGTCTGAGCAGCAAGTTTGGGTACTGAGGACTCAGAGGATTTTTTATTAAGAATTCTGAAGGCTACAGCAACAAGCGCCTGTGAACAACCAAGCATACTGCCATGCAGGGAGAAGTGTTTCAGAAGGTTAAGGTTCAGATGCTATGCTAAGTGGATGTGAGCAGTGAGGGCTGATGGCATTATGTCAAGAAATTCTCTCAACGAGTTTTATCCAGGCTGGTGGCCAAAGAGACATCAGCTACCATCACAGATGCTTCTTTAATCAAATAGCATTCATTCAACAATTACCTAACCAAAACCCCAATTTGTTTCCCCAAAAAAGTGACATATTAATTGAATATAAAATAACTCCTAGTCGAGCATTGATACATGCCTGTAAACCCAGCATTTGGGAGGCTGAGGAAAGAGAATGACAGGGACTTTAAGGCCCCTGCACTACAGAGGGTGTCCAGGGCCTGAGAGCAAGAGGCTGTTTCAATGGAATAAAAATAAATAAATAAATAAATAAACAAAATCTTCTTCAAGAAATATTGCAGCAATGTAACTTCTTCATTGACACCTATCCTTAAAGTTGGGTCTTTAAGTCAAAACAACATAGAAATTAGAAAGCAAAAGTACAGACTAATAGGTTCTCATTTCAAGACTAACTGCAAAGCTACCACAAGGTAACAAATGTGCTATCATCATAAAGACAGGCACAGGGCCGAAGGCACTTTAGCAGAGAAAAAGAGCAAGTACAAGTTATAATAGAACTATTGCATATCCATAAGCAAAATGCTAAACTTTGATCCACACATTATATTATATAATGATTAAATAGAAGTGTCTCATGAATGTAAATAAATTGTAACACAATTTCTAGAATAAAAATATAAGAATATGTCTCTATAATCCTAGCTGGTCAGGAGGACTGTGTGTTTACTATGCTGCCAGCCTGGGCGGCAAACTGAAAGCCTATTTCAAAAAATAAAGACAAAGTATTATAACTTTGAGAAGGTCAAATACTTATTCGGTATTAAACATTTGATCTATTTTTAGAAATAATAAAGTAGATTGCATCAAAATTTGAAACTTCTGCAATTTAAAAGATATTACTTAGTTATTCTTTTTTTTTTTTTTTTTGGTGGAACCGGGGATTGAACTCAGGTCCTTATGCTTGCCAGGGAAGCACTTATTCCACTGAGTCACTCCCCAGCCCCTAAAAGATATTACTTAGAAAAAATGAAATGCAATACCTAGAGAGAAAGAAAATATTTGTGAATCATTTATTTGATTAAAAAAATTACATTGGATGTATATCCAAACTGAATAATGAGACAAATTAATGTTTTAACAGAATGAAAGCTGAACACATCAACAAAGCAGATAAATATACAAGACAAATAAGCACATATGTAGATACTCAATTTCATTTATTAATGAAGAAATGAAAATCAAAACACAATGAGAACATATATTAGGACTGGCCACATCGAGACTTACTAAGAATGGATCCAAACACAAATATCTTGCACTGATGTTTCAAACATAACATAGGGTGTTGGATACATAGCCTAGCAGCGCCAGCACCTGGCAAGAGTAAGGTCCTGAGTTTGAACCCTGGTACAAAAATAAGAAAGTAAATAAACAAATAAAATGGATTGGAAAACACTTTGGCAACTCTAAAATTGTTGAACCTATACTTATGATATGAAACACCCATTCTAGTTCTAGATATTTGTCCAAGAGAAAATTAAGTGTAATTTATACAATGGCTTGTACAAATATTCATAGTAGCTTTATTTATAGTAGCTGAACCCAGAAACAATCTGTAATTGACTGAATTTTATCTTCTTAAAATTTGTATATGAAAGATCCAACATGGTAATTGCAGGAGGCAGGTAGCTGTACACAAGTGGGCTGTGAAACTGGAGATTGTCTAATAACATCAGTGGTCTTGTAAAAAGAAAAAAAGAGCTATCTCTTTCTCTTTTTACATTCACAAACCCAAGAGGCCAAGTGAAAGTGGGGAGAAGGCGGTCATCTGAAGACCAAGAAAAGAAACCTCATCACAAACCAAATCATGCAGCAACCTCATCTTGGATTTGTCAAGCTCTGAACTATTAAAAAATGCACTTCTGTTATTTAAGTTGCCTCATCTCTGACATTTTATAGTGCATCCCTAACAGACTCATCAACCATCCCCATCTCTATCACTAGGTGAATGAATAAACACATTGCCATATGCTCAAACAATGAAGTACTATTCAGCAACAGAAAAAAAAAATGAGCCATTGATGCATGCAAAAATGCAGGTAACTAGGTAGAATAAAAATTGCTGCCAAAATATAATGGGTCCCACATAATTCCATTTTTATGAAATCCAGGAAATGAAAACTAACTCAGTGTGATGCAAAGCAAATCAGTGATTGGCAGAAGGGACAAAGAGGAAAACTTAAAGGATCACCAAACGACATGAAATGTCTCCATTTTTAAAAAGAATAAAAAAGCATTAGAAACAATACAGAATTTCATTAAATGAGAAGATAGGATGTTATATTGCCTGTTGTTGTCTTCAAATTAGTTTTTCAGATTATCAGATATAATTATGTGTTATAGTTTGTATATAGTTGCCCCCCAAAGCCTTATGCAGTCACTGGGGAAGCTTCTAGAGTTTGTGATTACTTCATGAGACAGTTCTGAGACAAGGGGTGTGATGAGCCTTACCTGAAGACTTGTGAATGAGGGCAGATAGTACAACAGGTGAGCTTCAGTGATTCTCTCAGCCATTACGTGCTGAGTACAAAACGCTACCTGTGAGAAACAGCTGCATGGAGCAAAGGAACCAACCAACGGCGTGAAGAGACAAGCTACATACAAGGAAAAAAATTTCTGGCTATTTCCCAGCCAGAAAATTAATATTCAGAATATATAAAGAACTCAAAAACATAGACCCCCCCCCAAAATAAAAGACCCAATCAAAAAAATGCTTGAGTCACATGGAAAGATACTTCAAAGAAGAACTTCAAGTGAACAACAAATACATGAAGAAATGCTCAACTTTGCTGGTCAGTGGAACAAAATGAATATTAGAGCAACACTGAGGGGCCAGGGAGATGGCTCAGTATAATAAGAGCTTCCAGGGCAAGTGCAAGGGCCTGAGTTCAATCACCAGTTCCACCAAATAAATAAATAAATTTTAAAAAAAGAAGAGACAACAAAATGTCATAAGACAGTGCTGTTACAATGTTGCATATGATTAGATTTCTAAATTTCTGTGTAAAAATGCATGATTAATTTTTTTCACATTCTACAGGGATTTAAGGTTTAGCATATCAGTGATTGTTGGAAAAATACCTTTTCCATATTATGTCTAAAGTGTATGATATTCAGACAGATAGCGATTTTAAGCTCAACTGCCTATGTTGTAATATATATATATATATATATATATATATATATATATATATACACACACACACACACACATATGATAGGTATGCAGCTACTTTCTCTTACTTCAGTGACAAGAAAGATTTGTACTAGTAGTGTTTAACAAGATATCATGTCGGCATCTTATACTATGAATATCTACTACAAAGACAACAATATGCAATGTGTTAATTACTTTAACTGTCCTACGAACATGTTTTGAAACTGTCATTGCTATTTCTTTCTCAATAAAAATAATTTTAAAAAATAGAAAAAGAATGAATATGTGTAATGTACATGTACCAACTCCTGACAAGAAATGTGATCATTATGTAATACAAACATGTACTAGAAAAATAAATAAATAATTTTTCCCACAAAAGCAACTGTATGAGGATTTGAGTTGGAGACGGAAATATGGAAAGGGTGCCAGCAAAAGGGAAACAAGGGGTGGTGAAATAGCTCAGTGGACTAAGTAAATGCTTGCTTAGATAAGCACACAGTCCAGTGTTCAATCCCTGGTACAGCATGCCTTCCCAGCCCCACCACAAGGCACACTGAGCTGGTGATGGAGTCTGGGCATAATGGCATAGGCCTGTAACCCCAGTACTAGGGAGGCTGAAAGCAGGAGGATCACTATGAGTTTGAGCTGCATAGTAAGACCCTCCACACACACACACACACACACACACACAAAGAATGTTTTGCTCTTCTTTTATTTTTAAGAATTTTTATATTAATTTTATTGAGAAACAAATAGCAATGAAAGAACTTCAAAACAGATTAGTAGGACAGTTACAATAGTTCCACACACTGCATATTGTTATATTTGTAATAGCTATTCATAGTACAAGATGCAGTATGATATCCTGTCCAAACACTCTTAGTACAACTCTTTCTTCTCATTGAATTAAGAGAAAGTAGCTGTATATCTATCCTATTTTATATATACAGATACAAAATGGTCCTTTATTTATGTTCTGGTTTTTGTTTAGTTTTGTCAAAGATGGGTGTTTCATTGCCACTTAAATATTGTAGGTGTGTGAATTCAGGAGAATAATCCAATATAGTCCAGTAGTTCATAACAATAGTGGGTTATCCGTAAGGCTGGAAATGTCAGAAGTTGTTGAGTTGAGCATTTTACAGCTTAGCATATTGCTATGGCTTTACTTTTTTATACCTTTTGTACTTTTTTTCTGGATGGTTAAGACCAAGATAAAGCAAGACATATATAATAAGAAATATAACTTCTGTATCTGACAACGTCAGTCAAATGAAGATAGCAATGTGTAATACTAGGGCCATGCTTGGAATGCTGGTCATTCTGGTCTTTTAAATTTGTACTGCTTCTAATGTTATATCAACTACTGCTATACTGTCTCTCAAGTAAGTATTTGTTTAAAAAAAACAAAAGGGTAATAAATGAAAACAAGAGACAAGAAAAGCAGGCCATAGGACTGTTCTGCTACAATGTTGTATATGGTTAGATTTCTGAATTTCTCTGTAAAAATATGTAGTTGTTTATTCCTATTTTTTCATTTTTTTTTATTTTTTTCTTCACATTCTATAGGGATTTAATGTTTAACATATCAATAATTGATTGAAAATACCTGTTCCATTTTGTGTCTAAGATATTTGATATTCAGACACATAATGAAGTTAAGCTCAACTGCCTATGTTATAGGGTAATAATATCATTAAGCTTCTCTTCTGGAGGGTTAACAAGTTCACAGACAAAAAATTAGAAAAAAAAAAAAAAAACAAGGGTGACAAGGACAGCCAATGTTTTGGCCCTAGCCATTCAAAATCAGTGGGGACTCATGACATAAGAGAATCTGTACAATAACATCCTATAACTCAGTGATGCCCCAAATTTTCTGATCAAGGAGATTATAGAGCCTCCAAAGAAAGTGATCGACTATGTACAATGCATCTAAGGACAGTAACATGAAGAGAAAACATTCTCTCAGGCTTTTACAGAGAGCAAATCGGTCAAGCAATGGCCGTGACTCATCTACTTGGGTGACACTGACAAAGGACCTACAAACTGTCCTACAGGATTTCAGTGTAAATCCTGAGGGGATCTGACTGACCTTATAAGTTTTGTTCTGCCGGGCGTGGTGGCACATGCCTGTAATCCCAGCACTCGGTAGGCTGAGGCAGGAGGATTGTTGTGAGTTCGAGACCAGCCTGAGCTATAAAGTGAGCTTAAGGCCAGCCTCAACTGCATAGTAAGACCCTGTCTCAAAAAGACCAAAAAAAAAAAAAAAAAGAGTTTTGTTCTTTAATATATCATGGTATCATGGTTTTATTGAATTTCTCTTCTCGAGATTCTTCTAGAAGTAGATGTTGAGATGGCAAGTTAGAAGTATAGTCAGTTTATTGATCAGTAATGGCTTTGAAAGATAAAACAAGGAGGAAGCAAGATTTGACAGAGAGTGCCTCATTACACAGAGTAGCCTCAGCCTCAGGGACACAGTGGGGAACTCTGAAGGAAGGACTGCTCTGCAGACATCTCATTCAATTTCAGGAAGAAAGCCAAAGTACACGTAATTTAAAGAGAAAAATAGAAAGTTAGGCCGAGGGGGCTGGGCTGGCTCTGAGTGCAGCACGGCCTGTGTGAGTTGGGCCTCCAGGTGCGGCGGCTGCCGCAGGACAGAGTGGCTTAGGTGATTGGCCTCCGCTGCTCAGGTTGTCCTGCAGCTGCTGCCCCCACCACCAAGAAGCAGCTAGGGGGGCAGCTGTGCCCGCTACTGGTACACTTCAAGATTGTTGGTGTGGATCTCAGCCTTTATCCTTATCTCTATCAAGAGCCTACATTAATTTTAGGAATCTTGATGACATCCTTTTGTTCAGAGATAGTTTTGATGGATATGTCTTCCTGGGCAGTAAAGGACTCTCCTACAGTGGTAGAGCATGCCCCATTCAGAAGACAGTCAAGAAGAAGCTGAAAAAGAGAGACTCCAAGACAGAGAGCATTGGAGATGATCCAGAGTATAAGCAGTTTTGGGAAAGTTACAGTGTGGAAGAAGAGAGAAGCAGTGCCAGTCCTGAAACTCTTCTGATAGAGATAGAGGCAAAGACAAGAGAACTTGTCGCTAGAAAAACCACACCTCTTTTGGACTATATTAAAAACAGAAAATTAGAAAAGCAGAGAATTCGAAAGGAGAAGTGAGAAGAAAAGAGGAGAGAGTTAGAAAAACGCTTGCAGGAGGAAGAAAAAAAGAAAAAGAGGAGAAGAAGAAAATGTAAGAGAAAAGAAGCAGATAAACAGACAACTTGAAACAGAAATTAGGATTAAGCTTCTTAAGAGACGAGGAAAGGAAGAAGAACTAAAACACAGAAAAACAAAAAGAAAGAATCAAGAAAGTCAGCAGTAGAGATGGAAAACAGAAAATTTATGCTCCCTGCACCTTTGTGAGAGCCAGACCCTCAGAGAACCAGTCACAGAATAACAATGACAAAGAGCAAAAGGACATGGACAGAAGAATACGGATTTGGAATGCCAGAATGCTACTCAGATGATGGCAGAAAGCACAGTGGTCACTCTGAGTTAGACAGGTTTCTAGAGAGAGAATGAAGGTGAGCGGAGATGGAGGAGAGGATTCACCCAAGGCAGAGGGAAATGGCAGCCAGGAGAGGAGTGTTGCTCTGGAGACAGGAGAGAACTTCAGCAGGGAGCAGGAGGAGGCCCCACAGCTTTGCACCAGGAAGGGAGTGCCCAGGAAATAGGACCCTGTAATCTTGTTGTCTGCACCCCAGGTGGGTACTGCTTTTGCAGGCTCACAAGCACTGTTTCCAAATAAATTTTCTTATAAAATTAGAAAAAATAGTTAATCCTTTTGAGAAGAGAAAGGCTCAGAATGAACAGAAATGGAAGAAAAGAAGAGGAGGAAATGAAAAAGGTGAAGATTCAAGATATGTATACAAAATCAACTTTCCATGATAAATGTATTTATTGTATATAGAAAATATGTAGCAATTTTCAAAAGAAGGAAAAGGGAAAGCATGTGTTCATGGCTGGTACAGAAGCTGGGGAGACCCAAAAAGGCAGGGGGAGGAAGGGTGCTAGGCAGCTGTCCTACAGGGACAGCTCCCCATCTGCCACACCACATAATGGAAGTTTTCCTCCAAAAGTCCTAGGGGTGCTGAAGTGTCTAAAGCTGGTTCTGAAACACTAGGAAAGCCTTCAAGGCACAGCAGATATCACTGCAATAGATAGGAATAAAGATGAATATCCAATCTTTTTTTTTCTTTTAGCAAAAGAAAAACAAGTGTCCAAGTGTTACAGCAAATCTTCTGCAAGTCTGTGATTGAGGGGGGGATTCTGTCCAGCATAGAGATCTGTCCAACTGCCTTTTCCAAAAGAACTCCACTCAGAAACATCATACACTTTGTTGACAATATTATGAAAGCATAAATCCTAAGACATATGTATTTCACCATCATCAAAATCATCAAAATTATAATTATTATTTGTTATTTTTTTTTTCTCATCACAGTTTCCATGCTAGGGAATCAAGTCAAGGTGGAATTTAAAGTCACCAGGACAAAAGATTCCATGTCTATTTACAAATTCAATTGAATCAGATAAAGTAAACATTCTCAAACTGGAAATAAATTTGTTAGCCTGCTACTTTCCCAATCAAGGGAAAGGCAATAAATCTCTAGAACATGAACTGAAAGGGTCATGGTGGAATATCCTGGCACCTCTGTCTGAGAAGTGTTTGCATTATTAAGTCACATGAATAATTAAACAAGTACTTGCCACCTGCAGGAAGCAAAAAATGAAGGATAATATCAAGGACCTCTCCACTCTTAATGCAGGAAAAAAAATTATTTTCTGTGGCAATCTTTACTTCCAACTTGATAAACTGGCATAGAATTATTGCTTCTTAGTATTTTAGAACCTGGGGCCACTTTTTAAACTTTATTTTCCCATCTTTGATGGTTATGCATAATTTTCCCTATGCCCTCTCTTTCTGTTTCCTATCAATTTTTCTCCTACAATGCATGCACACACACACACACACACACACACACACACATTCACATGCACACTCACACATTTCTACATATACATGCCATATTTTAAATTTGTATTACTATTTTGGAAATAAATTGTGAATCATAAGGACAAGGTTCATACTCAAGTCAGCTAACTGAATATTTCACATTACATTAATTAGACACATTTCTCATTTAAATTAAATTCTAATTCCATGTTTGCAAATGCTCATATAATGATTAACCAAAATATAAATAAGAAAACAAAGACATTCTGCAAACTGATACGGTATAGTGCCTCCAGAGCACTAACCACTTTCTCTAAGGTAGCATTTTATCTGGAAAAGATTAAAAAAAACACCTTACAAAATGCAAAAAAAAGCACTAGGAAAACGGTAAACTTTTAAAGGCTTTTGAGCACTTTGTTAATATTAATGCAATAGTGTTAGTGAGGTATTAGTTTAAATGTATGATTAAAATAAATTTGATTTGTGCACACTGAAAGACAAATTAGAATTCTAATAATGTAAGTCAAGTAACATTTAAAAACTACCTGCCTCTCAGAGATGTTACTTGGTCTCAAACTGTGCTAAACACTGTGATAACATAATTCTAGGGCTGGGGGAAATAGCTCAGTGGAGTAAATGCTTATCTAGCAAGTTCAAGGTTCTGAGTTTGATCCTTGGTACCACCAAAAGAGGTATGTGGGGGGAAACAGAGACAGAAACAGAGAGGGGGGTGGAGAGAGAGATTCTGCAGTGGGACACTTTGAACATTAAGAAAATAGCGATTTGGGTATGGTCTGTGCCACACATAATTCTACCTACCGCAGTCAGAGAAGGTAGTTGTCAAAAGTATTTTTTCGTGGGATGGGAGTGAGACAGAGTCCCACTAAACAGCTCAGGCTAGCCATGAACTCATTATGTCACATAGGCCTGCTTCGATCACTGGGGTGCAACTGCTGCAGATGCATGCCACCATGGATAATAATCTTCATTTTAAAGAGAAAAACCATCAAGCCCTGAAAGATTAAGTACCTGACACAGCAAGAATTTGAAGTTAGTTCTCTCTTACTCCTGACAACATACTGTGGTAAGGAACTAAGCCACAGCACGATCTTGGTGCTCCAACATAGCATGCAAGGGAAACAGCTGGCCCCAGAAGACACATTAAGCCATAGGTTGCTGAGCCCCACAGGAAAGATTCTAATTCCATGAGTCAGGTAAGAATATTTTCTAGATCTTCTTGTCTTGGCTCTACGTTTTGGGTAGCACCATCCTGAACCAATGACTTCCAGGGCTTTGGCATTTACACAGTATTTTTTAAATAAAGTTTGGCAGATTGACTAACTTTATTGTGGTTAGGTACTGCATAAGTACACAAATGAAAAAAACTTATCTATGTGATTAATTACCTCTCTACAATTAGTTTTTGCTGCCGTTTTTGAAAAAAAATTAAGGCATAACTTACTACGCCAAAATTGGCCCTGCAAGTTTTAATAAATGTATGTAATTATCACTACAATCATGGTATGGAACAGTTCTTCATTCTAAAAATAATAATAATAACTTTATGTTTCATTAAGAAAGAAAAGAAGACAAAGACTATCCCTCCCCAAGCCCTAAGCTTTATTATGTTTTCTACTTTTACGATTAATTTTTCCAGAATGCCAAATAAATGGAGTAATCTACTGCATAGCCCTTTAAATCTAGCTTCTTTCAGTTGGCATAACATACTTGAGATAACCTAGCTTGTTTTGTGTAGTGTTTCTCTGTGCTGAAAATATCCTTTTCTATAGATGTATTGCAATTGGTTTAGTCTCTCATTCAAGATCATTTGTGTAGTTTCCAACTTAGAAACTTGTTTTAAATTACTATAAACATCCACATACAGGTGTTCATGAGAGTGGAATTGTTGAATGAGAAGGTGACTATACGTTAAACTACAATGAGAAACTCCCAAACTATTTTCCAAAATAATGGCACCATTGTACAGGTCCACCATTGACGCTGGTGCTCTATATACTCTGTTCATTTTATCAACTGCTTATTTTTAAACCTATCCATTCTGAAATGTGAGTGGCAAATTCTGCTTAGCATTCTTTTTATTTCCCTATTAACAAATGATGTTAATTATCATCTTATGCCTTTCAACTTTGTTGTTTTTCAAAACTGTTTTTCCTGTTCTGTTTCTTTCATCTTTCCAAATAAACTCTAAAGTCAGGACTTCATTTCTACAGAGATTCCTGCTGCAATCTTGTTTGTTATTTCATCGACTCTACAGATCAGTTTGGGAAGATTTAAGATTTAAACTAAAGTGAGTCGCCCAGTGCATGACTAGCACACTTTCCATACTTGTGTCTATATTAGGTATTTCATGATACCGTTCATCAGTGTCTTCTTCGTATTAGGATCTAGTTCTCAAGCTTATATAAACAGATTCCCTCTGCCTCTGTGTTACATTACATGAGAAAGTCACTCAGTCCACACTCCAGTTGAGGTTTTTCTCTCCCTACGAAATTTCCAGGCCTTCTTCCTTCTACATCCCCACTGTCTAGAAACCCAGAAATATAGGAAAACTATATGTATTTTTACCTAGAAAGTAAGTTATTAATAATAGCTGAGCATCAAAACATAAAAATAAATGAACAGGAAAGGAGACTCATTTATTTTTAATAATGAGGATTCAAGTCACTCCTAAAAGCAAATAAAGCTGAACTGAAAACTTGACCAAAAAAAAAAATTATATATATATATATATATATATATATATATATATATGTATATATCAATTTTATCTGCTATTGAACTGACTCAGAATTTAAAAAGAAATGCAAAGATACACAATGTCTGCTGATAACTTGACAGAGTTAACACAAAGCACTAATATATTTCTGAGAAGTAATCTGATCTAACAGGCAAACCCCTCATCACAAATTAAACCAAGAAAATGTGTTTGCAGTCAGAGAAAAATTTCTCTTTGCTCATTTGTCCCTGCTGAGCTCCTTCATGAATACTCTTGAAAACACAAGATGAGAAGGCTGTGCCTGTAGCGATGGCCAGACCAAGCTCCCAAACTTCCTAAGTGTGATCATATCCTGTGACAACCAGATAAGGCGCTCACACTGCACAGTTTAAGCCAGGCCTTACATAGTTAGCACACTCATTACAACCTGCCTCTCGGGGCTACACGTTGAAGAGAGCAACTGATGAAACTAAATAACTCTCTCTGCAGCAATTTCACTCATGTTCCGTCTTCTACAACACTAATAATCTTATTCTCAGTTATACTTTTATTTGTGGTGCATTCCTCTCTGATACAGTTACACATTTAAGTCAGTTTTTAAAAAATGTGAGTTAAGCCGGGCATGGTGGTGCATGCCTGTAATCCCAGCACTCGGGAGGCTGAGGCAGGAGGATTGTTGTGAGTTCGAGACCAGCCTGAGCTACAAAGTGAGCTTAAGGCCAGCCTGAACTGCATAGTGAGACCCTGTCTCAAAAAGACAAAAAAAAAAAAAAGTGTGAGTTATAAAGAACAGTTACAAGAATAATGACCATAGGAATTTAATCCCCAATATGAACTTTTGACTTGACATATGATACTATCACAAGCCAACAAATATTGTTACACCTAAGCATGCTAGGTGTGTGATGTTCTACTTGTAGTACTCATAATATATTTTAGAGTTTACTGTATTTTTTCTTATTTCTGACTCCCTTAAAGATTGTTTGTATTTTTCATTTTGAATTATTTCATTTCCTACATATTAACAAGAGGACAGTGATATTGCATTTTATAGGTAATTGTCTGCTTTATTTCTTATGCTTCATTTAAAACAGAAGGCCCACACATTTTCAATTAAACAATTCCATAATCATAAAACAAGATGTAACACTATTTAAGTAGAGATTGGTCTGGGAATACTAACAAGACTGGCACATCAATTCATGTTAACTTCCTGTACATTTTTTAACTCCAAAGTTCACCTTGAGTGCATTGTATTTTATCATTCTGCCTTACCTCATTCTAAGGTAAGACTAAAATTTAAAGTCTATGCAAAACCATAGCTTTGTTAAATGTTGAACTTCCAGTGGCAGGCATATTTTTGACACATAACATACTTTTTTTAACTTCTTTCCTTCCTACTGAATTCTAAACTTGCATTTTCTCTAAAAGATACAAAACTAATCTCCCAGGAAACATTTCAGCAGATAACATTTTTACTCCTTAATGGAAACCGTTTCATTACTTACACTGATTAAATAACCCTGAAAGCTCTAGACTGTAGTGAATAGTGAGTACGGGAATCATCTATGATAATTTTAATAGCATTCATAGATAGTCCTACAATATAGTTCTATCATCACACATATACAGATTTTTTTCAATTTAACTTCCATTTGTAAATTCCATGTTTTAACACATTAAATGAGCATTCTGGTACAGAGTTTCACTTTGTTCCAGAATTTAAGGTTAAAAATACTTTTACTTTAAGAAAGAGAAAATGTTTATAGAGAATAGAAATAGTAACAGAAGGTTTCCATGTTGTATAATCAAGAATTCAAATATGTATTGAGACCTGTGTAATGCACAGCTCTAGTTACTGGGAAATAAAACAGACAAAAGTAACATTTTAAGACTGTATTTGCCCCACAAGATCCTCCTTCCATCCAGCACCCTGGCCCATTGTGCGTGTGTGTGTGTGTGTGTGTGTGTGTGTGTGTGTGTGTGTGTGTGTGTGTGTGTAACTGACCATCCACCACCCAGAGCCTTCTCCTTCAGACAGGTCTGGTGTAGAGCCCTACACTAGAATTTCCTGCAGAGAAGCTAGGGTTGAGACCCATCCAGCTTGAACACAATGCTGAAAGGACACAGCAGGTTCACTTCCATGCACAGCAACCAGACTCAAGCCAAGCCCACCTACATGAGTTCAAACTTGGGAGATCTGGAAATGGTAAATGAGACATGCTGCTAGACACAGATCTTTGAAAGCATCCTCTCTCTCTCTTCTCTCTTAATTGAGAGCGGTGAAAATAGGTAACCAGGATGATATAGTTTGCCTGGGAGGAAGATTTCAGGTACATCTGATGAGACAGAACTCAGGGACTACTTTAAATATAATTTCACATTTTAATATCTGCATGCATAGCTATGCAGTCACATTGCTCTTATGGTCTAAAATACAATCCCATTATTTACAAGATTGCCAACTGTTAAATCTCAATACACATTCTTAGTGTTGCTAATTGTAGTTCTGTAATACAAAACTGAAGAAACTGATAGGACTCCAAGGAAAGTAAGACCAGAAGAATCCACACATGGGAGCATCAGCCTCACACTATGAGACATACAAACTAGAAGAAGTCTAAAGCGAAGAGAGATAAGTGACAGTTTGCCTATAACAGAAAAAATAATTCAAGTGAGAGCACATTTCTCATCAGAAATTATGGAAGCCATGGAAGGCTGGAGAGATGGCTCAGTAGAATAAGTGCTTCCCTGGCAAGTGCAAGAGCCTGAGTTCAATCCCCAGTTACACACAAAAAAAAAAAAAAGCCAGTAAAGAAAAAAGAAATTATGGAAGCCAGAAAGAACTCCCATAACATTTTTCTTATTTATTTGACAAAAGAACTAAGACTGGAAAAAGATGACTACCTCCATGAATTTTAGAGAAAAATTATGTACATGCAGAACAATAAAATTATAATCCTAGCTTTCACCATACACAAAAATCAGCATAAAATAAACCAAAGACTTAAATATAATTTAAAAACTATTAAATAATTTGAAATGGAGTCATCCTTCTTCAGGACATTGGAATGGACAAGGAATTTTTAATAAGACTCCAAAAGCATAAGAAAGAAAGAAAATACAGACAAACTCAAACTATTTTATGCAGCAAAGACAAGAGTAAAGAAATAACACACAGGATAGGATAGGATAAAACCACTATAAATTATACAGTTGACAAGGGGTCAGTATCGAGAATACATAAGGAATTCAATTCAAAAGCAAATGAACAAATAAAATGATTTTCCATCCATATGGGGATACCTCACACTTTTGGAACCTAAAATTAATTACCAGATTGTACCACAAACTAGGATAAACCAATGAATTTTTGCCAATTGATAAAATTCCTTTTAAAGCGCCAGAATACACTTGTAAATATTGACAAAGATTATTCTAAACCATATGAAACTGTAAGGGAACTTATACATGTAAAATAATCTTGAAGAACACCAAAGTGGGAAGGATTATCCTATCAAGGGTTATTTTAATAGTCAAGGGAACCAAGACTAACTATGCAGAACCGGGAGATGAACGCAAAGAGTAACGGGACATTATAGGGAACGCAGAAGTAGATGAACACAGATGATTTTACACAATCTTGCAAAAATAAATCAATAGAGAAAGAATAGTATGTTCAACCAGTAATGCTAGAGCAATGGGCTATCCATAGACAGACAGACAGACAGACAGACAGAGAGAACCTGAAAAGTAAAACAAAATTTTGACCTAAACTTCTTATGTTATACAAAAGTTTTGAAAGACTATATAAATTGCAGAAGATAACTTAGGGAAGAATCTAATAGAACTTGACAGCAAAAGTATAATCCATAAAATGACAAACCAGATTTCATCAAAGCTTGGACTATCTTGGTCCAAGATAAATAGATGAAAAGGAAAACTAAAACACACGAAGAAAGTATTTGCAAATAATCTGTCTGGCAAAGGAATTAAATAAAAAATATATAAATA
>PVKA01024928.1:0-33578 GCA_004027165.1 Ctenomys sociabilis
AAAAAAAAAAAAAAAAAAAAAAAAAAAAAAAAAAAAAAAAAAAAAAGACATACACAGAACAATTTCTGTTATAAATAAAGAAAGACAAGAGCTGGGGAGACGGCTCAGTAGAATAAGCACTTCCCTGGCAAGTGCAAGGGTCTGAGTTCAACCCCCGGTTCTGCCAAAATAAATAAATAAATAAAGACTTGAGATGCCCAGATTGTAACAAACCTTTCAGAACAGACCAGTTTTTCAGATATAACCAGATACCTAAAATTCTACCTATCACTTTTTTTCTTATCTGCCACCTTAATGTAACACATAATTCAAACCTACTTGTCTTTTTCCTTATTTCATGAATTCATGGTACTCTAAAAGATTTTAATATTTTATAATGACATTCAAAGAATCCAAACATTCTGTAATATTGTATACTGGCACTAGAAGAATACTAAGAATGGAAAAAGCTTTTTAAAGATGCATTATTTGTAGCCAGGAGTGGTGGAGCAAGCCTGTAATCACAGTAAGAGGCTGAGCAAAGAGATCCTGTCTCAAAAAGGATGGCAGATGTAACTCAGTTCAAAGTCCCTGAGTTCAATTATCAGGACAGAAAATTAAAACAAAATTAAATAAAAAATACTACTAATTTAAGTTTCTTAAACAGCTAAAGCAAAAGGAATAATGAAAACTGAACTGACTGCAAACCAGGTTTGGGATGCACAAATAAGCAGCTAGCCAGGGCTCCTGGTATATAAAGTGGGGACTAATACAGAAAATATGCCCTACTTCTCTCCTGCTGTGACTAAGCTGCGACTTACACCACAAGTACTACAGGCATGCTTCCGTGAATGACAGCAGCACTGCCCTCCCTGCTAGCCTGGCTCAACAACACTTGGGTTCGGTTCGATATACGAAAAAGACAAACAAAATGCTAAACAACGTAAATGTTACTTTCATCATTTAAAAGAACTGGGAGACAACTCCAAATGGTTAACAGCCTCAAAGTACTTCTGAAGTTTTATAAACATGTATCTAACGATGTGGTTACAGCAGAACTAGACAAAACTAAGCCCCAGGGCTAGCAACTGTAGGGCCAGCTCCGAATTTAAAAGATGTCCCCACACCGAGGGAGCCCTGTGTCTCCCCAGCCAGCCAGGCCTCTTCCTCTCCCCGGGAAGCGCATGACAAACAAGGAGTCAGTCATGCAACTGAAGTCACCGGATCACTTAGCAAAAATTACACCTCGCTTCTAAACTTGGAGCCAGATGGCCCTGTACCCTCAGAAGAAATGAGGCTTGAGGGTATTCGGGGACGAAGGGGCTTAGGGCGCTTGCTTTTACTCCCTGTAACCACAGGGCCTCTCAGGAGGTCGAGTCCTGGATTCCGACCCACTTCCCTTGCAAGCCTCGCTCGCCCAACTCGGGGTCCGTTTTGCAAGAGTGAAGGAACTTTTCCTGCTTTACCTCCGTGCCCGGGAGCACGAGGCCCTGCAATCCAATCCCTTAACCTGGCAGAGGAAGAGGTTGGCGGAGGAAGGGGAAGAAGCCAAAGTAATACAGCTTTCTGGGAGAAAGGACAAGAAAAGAAAAATAATTAAGCACCCAGGTTCTTCCTCCACCCAGGCAAGCCGACCCTGGGGCACACAGCGCGCCAAGAACCGAGGCCCCGCGAGCTGAACCCCGAGTTCTGTCGCCCCACGCGCGGCACCCAGCTGTCAGACCTCAACTCGGAGACGAGCGTTAGGATGGAAAGGAACAAAAAAGCCGCTCCGCGCCGCGCCGCCCCGGGCCGAGTCGGGCCGGGCCGAGGCGCGGTTGAGGAGAGTGGGAGCCCGACCTCCGCCCCAAGTCCCGCCCGGCCGGCGGCGGAGTCCCCACAAGACCCGGATCAGGCCGGCCGCGTCGGCCCTCCACACGGATCTGGCGGTGGTGTGGACCCGGCTCCGCCCCTCCCCCGCGTCGCATTGTCCGCCTCGATCCAACTTTGACGAACGTGGACCTGGGCCTGGCCGGCCTCGCCGCCTCGGCCTCGTCCCCGCCGTGGGCCTCGTCCCCGCCGACCCGGCCCGGCCTCACAGCCGTGGCCCGGCCCCAAGGCGGCCGCATACCTGTCATTGAGCTGGTCCTCGGTGCCGGGCAGGGGGTGCACCACGAAGTGGATGGACGTCATGGCGCCGGGCCGCCGGGGCGAGCGGGCGCCGGCGCGGGTCCGGTCGGAGGGCGGCAGGCAGCGGACGGAGCGGGCGCGGGCCGCGCGTCACGGGCGAGAGGCCGCCGCCGCCATCTTCACTTCTGCCCCAGTTTCTCCGCCTCGCGGGCGGCGCCGGGGCGGGGGAGGGGTAGCGGCGAGCCCGGCGGGCGGGGGCGCGGCTGGGGGCGGGGCTCCGAGGAACGGGCGTTGTGGAGCCTGCGATTGGACAGCCTGACGCCGGTGTGCCACGGCGCTGCAAAGCGCGCACCGATTGGTGCTGTAGGGCCCGAGCTCCGCCCCGAGGTGGGCGGGGCGCGGGGAGCGAGTGTTCCGGGGAGCACGTGTTCGCTCAGGCGGGGCTGAGGGCAGCCGCTGGCTGGCGCCCGCGTGCGTCGCGGGGACGTCTGGGCCGGCGGGAGCAAAGTGGCGCAGTCCTCGGGTGGCGCTTCCGCTCGAATGTCCCAGGGGTGCCCTGTCAAGGGGCGGGCCCGCGGGGCTCTCCGTTTTCCCTGGTCTTGTTAAACGGCTCCATTTCAAGGGGAAGCGTAGTCAGCTGAGGCAGTGCAAAGGCTTATCCAGGCGGGCGTTACGTAAGTTCCTCTAGGCAGGCGACCCTCTTAGGTAGACCAACCCCGAGTGCATAGCGTGCTGAGCACCGGGGCCCGAAGCAGACCTCCTTAGGACAAAGTGTGAAAAATTGCTACAAATTTCCTGGCTGGAGACTCGTGACTTTTTTATGGTTCCTAAACGAAAATTTCTTTTCCTGTTCTGCAAAAAGGTTCTCAAGTTGATGATCAGCGGGATTGGAGGGTCAGATTCATTCATAAATGGAGCCATCAGCGTGTTTATTTTCTGGGGAACCGGAGTATAGCATGCTTCTCAAGGTCTTTCTTCAAAGTCCTTGAAGGTCTTCAAGTCCTCCTTCAAAGCAAGGACTGAAAACCTGAGCTTCACCAGTCCAGGTAGGTACCTGTCTCTTAAACTGGGCTAGAGCAAAGGTTATCAGGAAAGAGAAAGTGCGTTTCTTCTGCTGATTCTGCACACTTCTGCTTAGCAAGTTATTGCGAGCAAAGTACCTGTAAAATTATTGGTAAATCAGGACAGACAGGGTGCCCCACGGGACAAATAAAGAGAACACTTCATTAGGTCTCCAACTCCAGCATCACCCTGGTTTTGCAGGCTGAAAAGTGACTACAGGACCACCATTTACTATTGCTGGAGTCCTGATATTTACTGAGGTAACATCTTTTTTTTTTTTTTTTTTTGTCTTTTTGAGACAGGGTCTCACTATACAGTTCAGGCTGGCCTTAAGCTCACTTTGTAGCTCAGGCTGGTCTCGAACTCACAACAATCCTCCTGCCTCAGCCTCCCGAGTGCTGGGATTATAGGCATGCGCCACCACGCCCGGCTGTAACATCTTTTTTTGTTTGTTAAATATTCCATAGTGGGAGAGCCTGGGAGATGGCTCAGTGGAATAAGTGCTTCCCTGGCAAGTGCAAGGGCCTGAGTTCAATCCCCGGTTCTGAAAAAAAAAAAAAAAAATATATATATATATATATATATATATATATATTCCATAGTAATGGATCTACCTAAGGTCTGAAGTAGGATCTAACAAATAAACGTACTATAAAACAAAAGGAACACGCTAAGCACTTGGAGCAGTTATCATATACATAGGAAACTCAGCAAATGGACGTTTTAAAAGTCAGATGTTCATAGTCTCCTACTTTGAGGCCTATGTCTTATAATACTCAGGCCAGGTGTGGTGGTGCGCAGAAGCTGAGGCAGGAGGGTCATAGTAAATTTTTGGCCAGCCTGGGCAAGACTCAAAAACAATAATAATACTCACCTCACATTATGGAATAAGTTCTGTTGCCATTGTGTAGATGGAGACACTGGGGGCTGGACGTGGTGCACATCTGTAATCCCAGCACTGGGGAGACTGAAGCAGGAGGATCATTGTGAGTTTGAGATCAACGTGGGCTACAAAGTGAGCTCAAAGCCAGCCTGAGCTGCACAGAGATCCTGATCCATTATACTGTTGTTTCCTTGGTAGCACAGCTATTGTCTGCAGTTCATAATTCAGAAGGAATGGACTGTTCAAAAACAATAGTAAAAATATGGTAAATGCAAGAAGTACTACCAAGCTAAAAGAAGGGACTGGACCAAATTTCAGAAAGATCCTTCAGGCTGGGCTTCCAGGAGGGCTCTCTGCAAGGAGAGTACCTGGAGGTTTCCAGCTTGTAGTGAGACCCTGTACCATATGCATTAAAAAAAAAAGGAACAAAAGTATAATTAGATCATTTTTTAAAAAGAGGAAAAATGAGGCAGGTATGGTGGTACACAACTTTAATCCTAGCACTTACAAGCCTGGAGCAGAAGGATCACTGAGTTCAAGTCCAGCTTGGGCTACATAGTGAATTTGAGGCCAGCCTGGGTTACATAGCAAAAGCCTGTCCCATTAATAATAATGAATAAAAATATACAATGAGCACTAGTTTGAGAACAGCCTGGGCCACTAAGTTCAAAGCCAGTATGGACTACATATCAAGACCCTGTCTCAAAGGAAGAGGGATGAAGGAAGAAATTGAACCCACAGTAGTATTTGACCTGTCTGATCTACAGGCAACAATTCCATGTGGAAGTAGGAGCTGGGAAGAGGCTAAGTTCCAGTCACAAGGAAAGACAGCTCTTGGTGGCTTCCATAGACAGACTGAGGCAGAAATGCACCTGTGGGAGTAGCACCTCTGGAGTGGCAACCCAGGAAGAACAGGCACAGGTCAGGCCAAGCCTGGCAGGGCTGCCCTGGTCAAGAGGACACTGTGTTGTATCCTCTCTGTGCTCCACAAGCTCACATCTTGGTTATGTCAAATTTTGTTTCTGATACTTTGAATTGGGCAGTTGTGTAGTCTGCAGTGGCCTCAAACTTGCAGCAATCCTCCCACCTCAGCCACCCAGTCTGGGATTACAAGTGTGTGTTGCTACAACCAGTGAGCCTACATCTTGGTTAAGGATTCAATAAAAACTGAGTTATAAAGAAAATGAGGGGCCGGGGAGATGGCTCAGTGGAATAAGCGCTTCCCTGGCAAGTGCAAGGGCCTGAGTTCAATTCCCCAGTTCTGCAGAAAGAAAGAAAGAAAATGAAACATTCCTACACAGACTGTCCCATAGGGGCAGGCTCCTGGGGAAGAAGGAAGGACTAGACTATAAGCACTGTGTTCCCTGGATGGGATTGGGAAGGCTGCCCTGAAGCACCCAGGAACTAGTTTAGGGCTGGGCTGAGCAACAGTCCACAGCTCCCCAGCTACGGCTGCTGCTCCTGTTTTCTTTCTCTGAGACAAGGTCTAGCTCTATAGTTAGGCTGGACTCCCTCTTGTCTTAGCCTCCTGAGTGCTGAGATTATAAGCATGTACTATAAGCACTGTTACACTGCCAGGGGTTGGTCTGTGTCTACCTAGCAAAGGCCCTAGGCCTCCAATCCCTGCCTGCTGACCAGTCCTGGCTACCTGGATGTTGGGCTCTAGAAATGATAGGTGCAGCTTCTGGCCACTACCTACAGTCTCCTGGGTACACTGAGAAGCTGCTCAGTTCCTGTTCCTCCTCAATCTTTTTTTTTTTTTTTTTTTTTTTTTTTAATGTATTTAGTACAGGGTCTCACTACACAGATCATACTCCTAGTGTTTTGTCTTTTGGAGGGCAGGTCTTGCTGTGCAGCACAGGCCAGCCTTGAGTTCAGTGTGCTTCTGCCCCAGGCGCCAGTGTCGGGAGTGTAGGTGAGCAGCACACTAGCACTCGGGTCCTACACGGTGCAGATGGGCCCGGGCCCTGCGGGGCTGAGGCACAGCAGCACAGGCCGGCCCCCCGGCCTTGGTGTGACCGGAAACGGGCCTCACATTTCCAGGAAAATGGATGGGCATACTCATGGCACTGGTGCCCCCATGGGGGAGGAGGTTTTGCTATACACAGGAAAAAAGACCGAGGCAAGAGGGTTGCTGGGAGATCAGTGCCAACCAGGGCTACACAGTGAGTTCAAGGCCAGCCAGAATTTAGAATTACAAAGTGAAACTTGTCTCAACCCCCCTCCAAAAAGGGATTGGTCATGCAATTACAATTCAGCTGTGGCTCTCTGTAAGTCACTGTATCACTCACTAGCCCATGTATCACTTGGCTTATTTTTTAATGAGATACTTTGCTACTCAAGGAATGGCTGGGAGCAGCCTGCGCAACTCTATAAACCTCATCTCATTGATCCACAAAGATGGTTTTGCTCCTGAAGTACAGCTGTGCTCCTGAGGAAAATGATTACCTGGTGCTTCATAATGAAATGTTTCCTGGGTTAAAAAAAATCTCATGATCTTGAAAGTAGCCTGTCTTGGTTACTGTTCAGTGGCAACATAGAGCGAGTCTATTTCTCTTAAATTGCATTCAGGTTATGTGCCTCAGGCTGGGTGTAGTGCTCACACCCCTAATCCCGGCAGCACTTACCCATAATCCCAGTGGATCATGGGTTAATCACAAACTCTTAAAAAAAGAAAAACTCTAGAAGTTTGCCCCATGACTGATGAGGCTCTGGGGGACACCTAGATAGACATAAACCATAACGTTTCACCCCCTGGTTCCTCTAAAGACTCATGTACATCCTCTTATGCAAAAGACATGTTAGGGCCAGGGAGATGGCTCAGTAGAATAAGCATTTGCCTGGCAAGCACAAGGTCCTGATTTCAATCCCCAGTACCAAAAAAAAAAGACATTTGAGTCCATCTCTAAGAGTTGCCAAAGTCCTACTGTTTTCAGTGTTGCTCAACAGTCAAAGTCTCTTCCAAGATCCAAGGCAAACTCTTAGCTGTGAGACGCTGTACAAAAAGTTAAAACACTTCTAACATTCGCAGAATACCAAGCACTAGGACCAAAGCAAGTCCAAAATCCAGAAGGGCAAACATTAAGTCCTATAGTTCACTTGATCTTAGCCAAAAGGCTGAGAAGCGATAAGTCCTATAGTTATCCAAAGAAATCTGTGGCAAATCATAAGCTCTGTGTGGCTTTGCCCCTTTGGCACTTCTGCTGGTAGTACCCATGGCTTCTTTCCTAGGCCAGCTTTGCTCCCTCCTTGCAGTTTTCCTCAGACAATCCACATTCTTGGCTTTTCCAAACTTCTGGGGTTTCCACTGAATAGGCTTCTCAACTGTACTTCTTAACCTCAGAGTTCCTGCATTCTACTAGCACCTGAAACCAGCGCCACATGGATGATGCCAAGATCTGCTGCTAGCTGGAGCAGTAGCCAGGCTTTCTTTCTGGGCATAGGGATCAGTTGCTGAGCACTCTGACCCTGATTCCCAGGAAGAAATTCTTTATGTCTGCGCCATTCTGGAACCTGATGTGGCCATTCTGGAACATGGGCTGTATGGCTTTCCCCAAGACAAAGTCCGTCTCCCTTGCAATTCTGAGGCTGCACAAGGTACAGACCTGCCACATCCAGTGGCCTCAGACTGTCCTTTCCATTCTCTGATTTCTTGGCAATGGAGATCCTCTCAGTTCTATCTTTATACTCCACAGCTTTGTTGGAGCTTCCTTTCTGGCCAAACAACATTTTTAAATTATCCTTCTGGGCTCTTTCTTTGCTTTTCATTCTCAACATAAATCTGGCTGAAAGCCCCCAATAATAGCCAAGCCACTCCCTCAATATTCAACTGCTTTGACATTTGTTTTGCCAGATTAATCGGTCCCTTGTGCTTAATCTCAGTCTGAGGCAAAGTTTCTGAAGACAAGCAAAACTTTCTGCCAAGCCAAAACACACATCCTCTGGAGTCTAGCAACCAATGCAGTCTTTCCCAGCAGAAACTTCCTCAGCCTGGTCTTTACAGGCAGGATTTCTGTCAGAATTTCTAATCTGAGTTCTCACCAGAATCTGTCATACAGAATAGCCAGAGCTGTTCCAGCACTTCCCTTGTAGGTGACATCTCCAAATCTTTTCTATCTCTTCCCATAAGCCATTCCCAGAAGTTTGTAATCCATATGGTCAGGTAGTCACAGTAATGACCCTACTTCTCTGTACCACCTTCTGCCTCAGTTACTCCTGTCATTGTTGGAACAAATAGCCAAAAAAATGAAGGAGGAAAGGTTTATTTAGCTCACAGTTACTGGAGGTTTCATTCCATATTCAGCTGGCTCAAGGCAGAGAGCAATCTTTCATAGTAACAGCAAAGAGCCAGAGAGCAAATGGGAGGAGTAGCAGCAACAATGGCAACAGAGAGCAAGTCTGCCTCCCTTAGCCTGCATTCAGGCTCCGTGCCCCCGGCTGGGCATGATGCTCACATCCATAATCCCTGTGGATTGTGAGTTAATCGCAAACTCTAGAAGTCCACTTCCTGACTGCATTAGGCTACAGAAGGACACCTAGACATAAATCATAACACAGCCTATCAGGAGATGAACGTATAAAGAAGATGTGGCATTGACAGTGGAATTAAGGGCAAACTTTTTAAAACTAAAAGGATAACCTGATGAGTGATGGCTCACACCTGTAATCCAGTATTTGGGAGGCTGAAGCAGGAGGATCATTGTAAATTCAAGACTAGCCAGACATGTGAACTGAGTTCAAGATCAGCCTGAATTGCATAGCCAGATCCTTTCAAAAAGAGGGATAAACCTGAGTCATTTAGGGGTTTTTTGTTTTTGGAGGGGTGTGTGTGTATGTGTGTCTTTTTTGAGCCTGTGCTTCACTACCTAATTCAGACCGGTGCTGATTTCTTTTTGTTTTGGTCTTTTTGAGAAAGTGCCTCCATCCACATCCCAACAGCTGCCCTGGGCTGGAGTTCTTGCTCCACTGTCCTGTCCACCTGCTTCTGTTCATCACTGAGCCTGAGCCAGGCCTCACTACCTTAAGCCTGGGCCCTGGTATTTCATTTTGCTGCCACTCTAATCTGCGTTTCCTGTCCTGGAGTATGGCCTAAAATAATTCCTCAGAAACCCCATACTTATGACAGAGTCCGGCCTAAGTGCCCTTAACGTGGTTGCAGCACCTCTACTTGGCCTCATGCTCCTGTCCGTCACAAGCTTCTAACTCTAACCTGCATGAGTAGCCTGTGAGTTGTAAAGTGCCAGCTGACTTGCACTGACTCCCAGTTCTTCTCCCTGTGTCTTCCTGTGCCTATTTCTATTAGTAAATAAATGATCAGCTAACCACACCTGCCTGCTTCAAGTTCAGTAGCATCACAAGACAGCTGTGCACCTGATGTTGGTTAGTGCCTTTAATCATCAGCACTTCAGTAACCTCCCAGAAATAATGTCATCAGAGAATTAACTTTCATATTTTTTAGTTATCATTTGCTTAACTTACAAAGTAGAGCTGTTTCTGAACCTTTGGTTCTGATGAGTTGGTGTTTTATTTTTCTGGTGCTTGGGGATTGAACTCAGAGCCTTGACACTGAGCTCCATTCCTGACCTTTCAAACATTTTTTTTTTTTAATTTTGCTACAGGGTCTCACGACTTAGCCCAAGCTGAGCTTAAATTTGTGATCCTCTTGCCTGGTATCCAGAGCCCTTGCATTACAAGTGTGCAGGCCAGCCTGGTTTCCAATGAGACGTAGTTAGTCCAGCTCTGTGGATGTCCCCAAGAGCTTCTCACCCTGGCAGATATTTGTATAAAATTTTTGCAGGGTATGACTCTGAAGACTCCGTTCTGGAGTAGCATCATCTCTCCTTTTTGATTGTTTGTGACAGGATCTTGCCATGTAGTTCAGGTTGATCTCAGACTCCTGTGCTGCAATTATAGGTGTGTGCCCCCACACCTGGCTTCTGCTTGACAGAATCCCAACTCCAGACTCCAGAGTGAAATGGGGGGGTAGAGATAGGGAGACATGGGGCTGGCCCACATACCTTGTGAGAATAATTTATACCTAGCTGCTCCAGGGTAGGACATGCATGCAGCATGGTCAAGTCCTCAGGAAACCCTCCAATAAAAGCTTTATGACTTTTAAAATATTAATCACGATTCTGTTTATAAAGAAAATGAAGACAAGAGCTAGAGAGATAGCTCAGTGGAATAAGCACTTCCCCAGCAAGTATAAGGGCCTGAGTTCAGTCCCTAGTTCTGAAAAAAAGAAAAAGTGAAGAAAATGAAGACACCCATGTTTTGTGTGTGTGTGCCTATGTGGTGCTGGGGCTAGGGCCCACAGTCTCACTCTTTTCTGGAATTCCACCATGGTACAAACTAGCGTGAAGCTACTTCCCAGCCCTTAGGAGACAGGAGATGAGGGCATGGGGGAGCTGGCTGGGAAGCCCCAAGAAGCAGGGCAGAGTGCTCCCAAGGCCCTGAGTGCAAACTTCTCGTGCAACCTCCAGCAGGTTTTCCATAGGATGCTGGAGGAGTGGGTGACACGAGATGTCCATACCAAACTCTTTCATTTCCTGCCTTTAATAAAATTTTGCTACTTTTGCGCTAGTCTTGACCAATTCTTTGCTCAGGACAGAAAGAACCTAGAAACCATCTTTAGAAAGGGACTCCAGCACCCTAAAAACCACTAACACTTTTTTATTCCTTTTCCTCTCACTATTTGTTTTTTCGTTTGTTGGGTGTTTTTTGAGGCAGCATCTTGCTATGTGCAGGGCTGGCTTTGAGCTCACTGTGTGGCCCAAGTTGGCCTCAAACTCACAGAGATCCTCCTGCCTCAGCCTCCTGAATGCTGGGATGACGTGTGCACCACCACACCCCCCTTGATATATTTATGTGTTCAGTACAGTGACTGTGTCTCTCGTGGGGATTTGATCCTTGCACACAGTGCATCCTGATCCCTTTTTCTCTCCTGCTTTCATTTCTCAATCTTCCCATTTGGGGAAGACATGCAGGGCATCTTTTGTTGTTGGGCAAGGTTTGTTGTTCTGGGTTGGGCTGGGTTTGGTGTGGCTTTTTGAGACTGGGTGTTGCTCTGTAGTTCCAGCTGGCCTTAAACTCACAGAAATTCTTCCAGGGAAGTCCAAATAGCTCAGTGGATTAAAGCGCCTGCAAGCAGGAGCAGGGTCCCAGGGTTCAATCCCCAGGCCTGCCATGCCGGCCCCACCCCCAGGGCGAGATGGCAGTTGAGACTGGGCATGGTGGCTCACGCCTATAATCCCAGTTCTTGGGAGGCTGTAAACAGGCGGATCACTAGGACTCTGATCTGTTCATGAGACCCTTAACACCCTGTAAACCCTGCCCTAAAATACAGAAAAAAGAAATCATTCTTCCAATTCCCAAGTGCTAGGGTGACAGGCATGCACCACCGCAGCAGGCCCAAGCGTAGCATCGTAATTCTTTCCTTCGCCTCCCCTTCCCTCTTTTTCTTGATCCCCTGCCCATCTGCAAAAGATCACTCCCTACTTCCTACTGTTTTTTATTTTTCCCTTTATATTTTTGGTTTCTCATGTAAAAGAAACCAGGCAAGCCGAGGAGATGGCTCAATGGAATAAGCGCTTCCCTGGCAAGTTCAAGGGCCTGAGTTCAATCCCCAGTTCCACTAAAAAAAAAAAAAAAAAAAAAACCCCTGTTTTTTTCCTTTTTTTTAAAATAACTTTTTCTTTTTTTTTTTTTTTTTTTTTTTTTTTTTTTTTTGTCTTTTTGAGACAGAGTCTCACTATGCAGTTCAGGCTGGCCTTAAGCTCACTTTGTAGCTCAGGCTGGTCTCGAACTCACAACAATCCTCCTGCCTCAGCCTCCCAGTGCTGGTATTACAGGCATGCACCACCACACCCGGTTTATAAATGACCTTTGTGGGGGGGTTTATTTCTATTTTTTATTTTGAGATGGTTTTATTTCTATTTTTTATTTTTGAGATTTTTTAACTACTTGCTCTGTAGTTCAGGCTGGCCTTGAACTTACATCAGTCCTGCCTCAGGCTCCCTAGTTCTGGAATAACAGGCACAGTCAAATTTTCCTTGCTGGAGTCTCTGAAGCTCTCTTTGTCCACACGGGCCCAGGCCCAGGACTCTTGCACTGTGTTTCTCCTTAGAGCCACAAGTTCAACACACACATGTGACACCTTTTGCCACCATATTATAGGGCTCTGTGTCCTGTCATCTGTTTCCTGCTAACTGAGACAGGAGACTGAGGCCCAGTGCCACAAGTTGGACGTGGTGGCATATTCCTAATTCCAGCACTCAGGAAGCTGAGGCAGGATTTCTGGGAGTTTAAGGCCAGCCTCAACTGCATAATGATACTGGCTTGTCCACCTGAGCTGATGCTAGATGGCTCAACATGAGGTGTGGCAGCAGCCAGGGCCCAGGTGAAGAAGGGCTGTGCAGTGGCCCACAACCGAGGAACAGCACAAAACAGGTTCCCAGGTTTCCTCTCTGCTTCCTACTCTTGGCTTTGAGCAGAACAAGCTAGTGACCCAACAGATGCAGAGAAGCCAGGAAAGACAAGAATCCCCACCAAATGCCCGCCTATCGCCAGCCACAGGGTCTGATTGGGCAGGTGAGGGCCAACGCGGCACAACTGTGTTCCAGGGCCAAACACTGCCTCTTGGGGCTGAGCAGGAGACACAGGGTGCGAGTGCTACTGGTCAGAATGCACGCTCCCCCCACCCTCCGGCAGCGCTGGGACAGGCATCACCACAGGCATCTGGGCTGGGGCTAGCAGACCACATCCTCAGGCCCAGAAATGAGCAGCCTGGAGGCCAACTGGCAAGGGCAACCCAGGACATGTTTATATAACAAATAGCACAGAACCCACAGCTGAGCAAGAAAAAAACTACAGCCAGTGTCCCCCATGAACACAGACACAGAAGTCCTTAACAGAATTAGGCCGTATGGTGGCATCCACCTGTTATCCTGGCACTTGGGAGGCTGAGGCAGGAAGATCTTGAATTTGAGGCCAGTTTGGACTACATAGTAACATAAGATCAATCTTGACTGCAGAGCTAGACAGAAATAAATTACATTATAATAGTTTAATAATTATTAATTAAATAACAAAAATATTGAAGGTAATTTTGAAGAGTGAAATGGGAAGAATCAGTCTATACAAAGGCAAGATAGCATTTAGCTGCAGTAATCGGGACAATATGGGGCCACTTGGATTTCATACAAAACAAGAGTTGACCAATGGTGAGTGAACATTATAGGAAGTAAAAATGAGCCTTGACCTCAGTATCCCACTTTATACAGAAAATTAACTCAAACTGGGTCAGGGCTTGCATGTGACAGGTGAAACTGTTGAATTCCTCTGGGAAACCAGGAGGGAATCTTCAGGCCCTGATGCTAGAAGGCGCTCCAACTTGATATGACAGCACCAATCAGAAAGGGAAAACTTAGACTCCCTCTAAATCAGTACTTTCTCCTGGAAGTCTCCAGCTGAGCAGATGAAGAGACAGGCCTTGGGCTGGCAGGAGTTTGCTAACGGGTCCCCAACAAATGACCCAAGCTCAAAGGGGCAGAGAACAAGAGGAGCTCAGCCTCCCACAGAGAAGATGGGCCAAGGACGCAGAGCCGTCAGCACGAAGAGGAAGACAGATGAACGGCTACGTATGGGGAAATGCATGCATGCACCTGTGTGTCTGCGTGTGTTGTGTGTATGCTCCTGACATTGGGCCCAGGGTCTTCCTACTGCGCTGCACCCCAGATTTTCTGTTTTTCACCTTGATGCCACAGTACCATTCATAAAGGGAATACTTAAGACTTTCTCAAACTTCTTGCTAAGTTACTCAGGCTGACTGAACCTTCGATCCTCCTGCCTCTGCCTCCTGAGTGGCTGGGAGAGCAGGCCCAGGTTACTGCTTCTTGACTTATCAGTTATGAGCTCTCTTCTGCCCGCCCTTTCAGGTGGACAAGAATTTGTCACATGCCTCCCTCACTCCCTCCAGTTGGGGTCAGGCTGTACTTATGGAGCTATCTTCCCTGAAACAGATTCGCAGGTGTCAGGATCTAAGGAAGACTTAAGGAAAACCCACATTCTAAAGAGATTCCAGATGCTGTCAGGGCTTGCAGAAGAGATACCACTAAGATTCTTCTTGCCTCAGCCTCCAGTCTGCAAGAGAGAAGGCTGAGGATTCCCAGGCCTGGAGCTGGAGAGAGTCACCATGCTGGACTTCCCAGTATTGGGCTGGGGGGGATTTGTCCCCTCTTCTTAGACCCCATCAGGGAAATTTCAAGAGAGTCCTCAGCTGGGCCTGGTGCCACATGCCTGTCATTCCAGTGTGCAGGAGGCTGAGGCAGGAGGATCACTTCGAGTTTGACACCAGTCTGGACATAAAGAGAAACCCTATCTCAAAGAAACAAAACAAGGATTGCTCTGCAGAGTGGCAGGTGTTCCCAGAGTCAGGAGGGGGCTGCACCAGAAAGGCAAAGCTACCAGGGTACCATAGCTGAGTGACTGAAACTTGGCTTTCTGTGGATCCCACTGGGTCAGTGCCCCACCTAAGGGGATCCCAGAAGTAAGCTGCAGAAAGGGGAATGTAGCTGTTCTCCCAACAATCTGGGAGGCTGAGGCGGGAGGCTCGCAATTTGGAGTAAAGCCTAGGCAACATAGTGATTTCCTGAGATCCTGTCTCAAAATATTTAAAAAAAAAATTACACGATTGGGACTGTAGTTGAGTGTGAAGGCCCTGGGATCAGTCCCCATTAGCACACACAAGGTCAGGCTCAGGTGAATGCAAGTAGAACACCCTCAGCGAGCAGCCTGAGATGGCCAGTGGCAGCTCTGTGGCCCAGAGCTTTTTCTCCCTGGTTTCCAAATGTTCCAGGTCCATCTCTAATGCTGGGCCAGCAGGAGCAGCATTGATGCCAGGCATAGGATTCCAGGCTTAGCAAGTACCAGTATGCCCAGATAAGCCTGGTGACACCTCAGGAGGCTGAGGCAGGAGCATTGCCTGAGCTATGTAGTGATTCCCTTCTCAACTAAAAAAAAATCCCATTCATGAATAACCCAAGCGGGCTGGGCGTGGTGGCGCATGCCTGTAATCCCAGCACTTGGGAGGCTGAGGCAGGAGGATTGTTGTGAGTTCAAGACCAGCCTGAGCTACAAAGTGAGATTAAGGCCAGCCTGAACTGCATAGTGAGACCCTGTCTCAAAAAGACAAAAAAAAAAAAAAAAAAAGAATACATACTATGAATAACCCAAGCTTGGCAGAGCTCTGAACCCTCTCTGCTCATCATCAAGCCCATGGAGCTCAAGAAGCAGTGATATTTGGGCCTCACCATTATGCAGCCTGTGCAGCTGACCAAAATTAGGGCTCTCAGTACATTTCCCGTACATTTTGTTTTTCTCCCTTAAGAATTGCCTAGTTCAGGGCCGACCAGATAGCTCAGTACACTCTGCTTAGGCAGAGTGCAGTGGCTGGGGTTAGATCAGGGTGATTGAGACTGGGTGTGGTGGCACACACGCCTATGATCCTAGTGCTTGGGAGGCTAAAAACAGAAGAATCACTATGAGTGTGATCTACATAGTGAGACCCTGTCATCCCTCTAGACTAGTACTAAATACAAAAAAAAAAAAAAAAAAATTACCTAGTTTTAAGTATTTTTCATTTTTGAAAACCATTTGTTGTTTGGTTTTGGTTTTGGTTTTTTGAGTTTATTTGGGGGGTTTGCTTATTCGGGTTCTCAGTTGAGTTGAATTTCCCCTTACTAATTTGTAAGAGTTTTTTTTATTAAAAAATGAACCAGGAGGAGCTGGGTGTGGTGGCACAGGTCTGTAATCTCAGCACTCAGAGGCTAAGGCAGGAGGATTGTTGTGAGTTCGAGACCAGCCTGAGCTACAAAGTGAGCTTAAGTCTATCCTGAACTGCATAGTGAGACCCTGTCTCAAAAAAGACAAGACAAAAAAAAAAAAAAAGAACCAGGAGTAGTGGCACACATCTGTGATCCACACACTCAAGAAGCTGAGGCAGGAAGATTATGTAGTGCAAGGCCAGGCTGGGGATGTAACAAGAACCTCTCTCAAAACACCAAACCACTCCAGAGGCCAGGCAGAACAATTGTGAGAGTTCAAGACCAACCTGAACTGCACAGTGAGAGCCTGTCCTAAACAAAACAGAAACAAACAGTGAAACCAAACAATACAAAGCAAAAATCCTTGAAAAAGCCTATCTGTGGGGGACTGGAGATAGCAAGAGAGGAGCGTGGCAAGAGAGGAGCGTGGACATACGGGGACATTGGTACATTAGCACCAGAAACTCAGGCTGCCCCTGCCCTGCCATTCAGACCCAGCCCCCCTTCTCCAAGACCCCCTCTCTAATCAGTCCTTTCTCCAAAGATGACTTTGAGCCCTCTCCTAAGCCCGATTACAAAGATTCAAATCACACATTATCTCCCACACTCTGGTCCTGGTCAAAGGAGGCAAGATGTTACAGCCACACTACTGCGCTGTCTTCCTGGGTAGCAGTGCGCCCTCTTCCACTTGCTGGCACTTGGTCTTAGGGCTGTGGACACGGCAGGTCACAAAGCTAAAGGCTGTGTTTTCAGTGACTATCCCTGCACATGCATTTCCACTGTCATCAGCTGCAAACCACTGGGCTCCTGCAGCAGAATTGCTTTCAGAAATGTCCCTAGTCCCTCGGGAAACCACAAACATTCCAAAAACAAAGACAGAAAGCATGAGCCCAGATGTGGACAGGAAAGCTGCATTTCAGGTGGGCCAGCTCTTGAGGGCCGCTTGTCAAGGGTTTTTCAGAGGAGCCCAAGACATGCTCATCTGTCATCTTTGTTCAGCTTAGCGGCCTCAGCAGCTGATCCTCCACCCACATCCGACTTCTCACTTCTCCAGAGCTGCTGGCAGGGAGCAAAGGCCCAGCCAGTGCCCAGCACTCTGGGATGACAGACACTGCCTGCCCCCCACCCCACCCCCAGTCACCAGCTGTTTCCTCTCTCTGACACCCCCTCACCATGGGCAGTGGCCACATGCTTCTGCTGCCTTTGATTCTGTACCCAAAACAAAGCCAGCAACTGGAGAAAACTTGTCATTTAATTATTTATTTATTTGGTACAGGGTCTCACTGTGAAGCTCAGACTCAGATCCACCTGTCTCAGCCTCCCCAGCGCTGGGATCACAGATGCACAGCACCACACCCTGTAGCTCCTTGTGCTTGCTGCTGACCTTGACCTGTACCTTCCAATGTGGGCGTCCTTTCTGCACCCTCCCCTCCATCACAGCAAGTGAAGAAGCTGTGGCTAGAGCAGGGAGAGTTGACCTCACCTTCGGAGAGGAGCAGCTGGCCAGCCCCCGGGAATCTGAGGAATCCGGGTAATCCTGCAGGGTGAGGGGCCACATTTACACTCACTGGGTCCTTTATTTACACCTTTGTGGACCAAGGGATATTTATCTTATACTCTAGGTTGTATCCAGTTCCTCTTTCTTTCGCTGCTGTGCAAATACAGTACTAGGGATTAAATCCAAGGCCTCACACTGAACTACACCCACAGGCTTTCATATTTTCTACTTTTGACACTGGGTCTGACCCAGTTGCTCAGGATGGACTTGAGCTCGGGATCCTCCTGCCTCAGCCTCCTAAGTAGCTGCCTTACAGGTGTGTGCTGCCAGCCCTGTGAGAGGTGGACTTTTTTTTTTTAAACCAGGGATTGAACTCACAACCTTGCACTTGCCAGACAGGCACTTATGCCACTAAGCTATATCCCCAGCCCTGGAGGTGGACTTTTTAGAAAGCATCACACTGACACAAGTTTGGGGACATCTGGAGGTTCCTTGCATGCTGTGCATCATGGCAACAATGCTGTCACCTATGGAACTCTGCCTCACTAGTTGAAGCCACAGCAACCCAGAGAAAGGTAGTGGTGTCTCTGCCTTTGCTATGCATCCACCCAGAGTTTAGCAGTTTAGTGTATGAGCCATCTTACTCCAAACCTGCGTAAGAAGTTGCAAGTGGCTGCAAGACCTAGAGTGGAAGTTCTGTCACCTCCGGGGACACTGGCTAGGCACAGTCCCCCTGCCAGGAGCCTGAGTTACTCCCCAGGCTATGCTTGAACTTGAGATCCTCCTGCCTCAACCCCGAAGGCACCACCACACCTGGCTGGCTTTGCCAGTTTCGAATTTTATATGGAATCATGCAGACTGTGTTCATTTGTCTGGTGTCATCTTTTACTGTGTGTGTGGGGGGGGGGGTCCAGTGCACACATGTGTGGTGCTAGGGAAAGAACCCAGGGCCTTGTGTGTGAGAAAAGTAGTCTACCACTGAGCTACATCCCTGGTATCTGGCTTCTTGTGTTCAAAGTTAGGCTTATGAAAATCATTCACCATGTTACATGTAGTAGTAGCTTCTTCATTTCTATTGTTACATATTATCTGAGTTTATTCATCTGTTGGACAGCTAGACACTTAGCTTGCTTCCTGGTTTTGGCCATACTTAAACCTGCTAGGAGGGCTGGCTATATAGCTCAGTGGACTAAGTGCTTGCATAGGTAAGCCCAAGGGCCAGGGTTTGATCCCTGGTTCCACATACCAAGCCGGTCCCGCCTACAGGTGCGCTGAGCTGGAGATGGGGTCTGGGCATGGTGGCGCAGGCCTGTAATCCCAGCACTAGGGAGGCAGAAATCAGGAGGATCACTAATGAGTCTGGGCTGTGTAGTGAGACCCTGCACAAAAAAAAAAAAAAAAAAAACCTGTTAGGCACATGAAAGATGACCAATAGCAGTAATCAACAGAAAATGCAGATCAAAACCACAAACGAAATAATACCTTTTTGTGGTCTTTCATACAAATGCTGGCAAAAACAAGAAATTTCTACTCTTAAGCATTGCTGGTGGAACTGTAAAGTGGCAGAGGAATATGGCACACATACTAGTTTTTAAGTGAAATATGAAATTGCCATTTAATGACATAACTTGACTTCCTATTCCAATACTTACAAATAAAGCAGAAGCCTAGAGCATATTCGTAAGCCACATTGCAGCAGTGTACATTGCAGTCAGTACTGGAAATAAGTGCTTATTGGAAGAAAAGATGCAGTATATCTGTCCAGGGGACTGTTATTCGGCCATTAAATGGTATTGAATTCTGATGCACATGTGAGCAAGCCTCAGGGGCATTATGTTAAATGGAAGAAGGTACAAAAGTACAGTACGATGCACCTTATGCTAAGCTCTATAATACTAAAACTCACAACCACAAAACTGACTACTTTCTGTTGGTGTTAAGAGTAGCGATTGCAGTGTACAAATATTTTAATACAGAATTATAAAAGAGCTCTGGAGATTTAAGTGGCAGTGGCTGCTCACAAAGTGAGTACACTTCATTAAACTGTAAAAGTAGTTAAAACAGGGGCCAGGGAGATGGCTCAGTAGAATAAACACTTGCCTGGCAAATGGAAAGGCCTCAGTTCAATCCCTGGTTCTGCCAAAAAATAAATAAGTAAATAAAATTTTTAAAAAGTAGTTAAAAGTCTTAACATTTTTACACAATAAAAATGTTTTTAGAACTGAAAAAAAATGGCCAGGGAGACGGCTCAGTAGAATAAGTGCTTCCCTGGTAAGTGCAAGGGCCTGAGTTCAATGCCCAGTTCCGAAAAAAAACATGCTAGGAACATTTCTAAGCAAGTGCTAGGTGGACTTACTTTTTTTTTTTTTTTTTTTTGTCTTTTTTGAGACAGGGTCTCATTATGCAGTTCAGGCTGGCCTTAAGCTCACTTTGTAGCTCAGGCTGGTCTCGAACTCACAACAATCCTCCTGCCTCAGCCTCCCAAGTGCTGGGATTACATTACTTCTTTTTTTTTTTCTGCTTTTTTTTTTTTTTTTTTTTTTTTTTTTTTTTTTTTTCTTTTTTTTGTCTTTTTGAGACAGGGTCTCACTATGCAGTTCAGGCTGGCCTTAGGCTCACTTTGTAGCTCAGGCTGGTCTCGAACTCATAATAGTCCTCCTGCCTCAGCCTCCCGAGTGCTGAGATTACAGGCATGCGCCACCATGCCTGGCTTATTCAGCTTTTTTGCGACAGGTTCTCACTATACTGGTCAGGCTGGCCTTGAGCTCACTTTGTATCCTAGGCTGTTCTCAAATTTGTAACAGTCCTCCTGCCTCAGCCTCCAGAATGCTGTGATTACAGATGCGCAAATCACATCTGGCTTTAATTTTTATTTTCAAGAAAAACAAAACTATAAAAATAAAAAAACAAATTTGAAATAATATGATAGGAAGGTAACAATGGGGTATCATTATATTCGAATCAGTTAGAGTACAAGATATCAGAATTTAATTGTCTAAACAACATTAACACAAATCTATCCCTTCAAGAACTGACAGATGCGCTGGCCAGATAGCTCAGCAGATGAAAACACCTGCTTAGGCAGACACAGGGGTCAGAGGCTCAATCCCTGTCCTGCTGCACTGGCTGAGGGCGCTGAGACAGAGAATGAGACTGGGCATGGTGGCATGCATCTATAATCCCAGAACTTGGGAAGCTGAAAACGGGAGAATCACTACAATCTGTGTATTAAGACCTTGTAGAACCTCCACTAAATACAAAAAAAAAGCACAGAGAAATCAGCAGCCTAAATATATATATATATATATATATATATATATTTATTTATTTATTTATTTATTTATTTATTTATTTCCCTTTTGCTTTTCCCTTTTTTCCCTTCCCCTAAACCAGTTTCTCTTTCCTTTTGCACATTTGGATCACATTTACTCTTTCAGCTTCTCACACTAGGGAGACAATGCAATGTTTACACATTCGCCTATTCACATTTCTATGGCTATATATAGTATCCAAAAGTAAAACATCTGGAATATAGGATATGAACACACTTAACCTCACCAAAGACTTAGCAATCTCCAAAGTAGCTGAACTTATGCTTCATCAAACAATTGTATTTTACAAGTGTCCTACTACATGTTCCCCAAAAAGGAGGAGTATTTTTTGTTTCTTTTAAAAACCTCTTATTGCGGTGTGGTGGCACATGCCTATAATCCCACCACTCAGGAGGCTGAAGCAGGAGAATCACTGCATGTTTGAGGCTAGCTTAGGCTACATACAGAGTTCAATGCTAGACTAGACTACATAGAAAGACACGCAGAAAGCGCAAGGATCTGTAGTTCAATCCCTGGTTCTGCCAAAGGAAAAAAAAAAAAAAAAGACACTCAGAAACACCAAAATATTAAACCTTACCCCATGTCAAAGTCATATTATTGCAGCGAAACCAAGCCTGAGAAAGTAACAACAGCTGAGGAAGGAGGCATGAAGAGCTATATTCTGCACCGGTAGTCCTGGCTGGAATAACTTCCAACAAAAGCCAAGCAAGGAGTGCCTGTGAGCATTTTATATGAGGCAGAAACAAAGATGGGACAGGCCAGCCTGGCCGCGCTTCTGACTGGCCAGCAGGGCGAGGGCACCACTCACAGAGCTAGATTAGTAACCATCTGTTACAAGACTAGATTAATGTGTGTGCAGTTTGTGCAATCAGCGCCTCCATGTTCCCTTACGCTCTCTTGGTTATAGGGGTCAGGGCTGTCACTACAAAGCCATGAAGCAGTTACAGAGCTGGGCAGTTTCAAAAGAACAAAGTTGTTTTGTTTTCTGGCGGGACCAGGGATTGAACTCAGGCCCTTTTGCTTCCCAGGCAAACGTTTACTCTACTGAGCTATCTCCCCGGACCCAAAACAAAGTTTTTAAAAGGACCAATTTTCCTGGTAGTTTTTCCCTTTCAATAATAATAGCAGTCTGGGGCAGGGATAGAACTCAGCAGCACAATGCCTGCCTGACAAACACAGGTCCTGAGTTGGATTCCTGGTACCAAAAAAGATAGCAATAGCAGTGTTATGTTTTATCTTTGTGTGCTCGTGTGACGCAGGGTCTCACTGTGTACTCCCTGGAGATCTGGTGTGTGCACCGGCCCAAGAGAGGAGGTGCAAACCAAGCAGTGAAGCAGAGCCAAGAGCAGCCATGGCTGGAGGAGCTGAGAGGTGCAGAGGCCACTTGCCCTTGGATGTAGCCCCTTGAGGACACCTAGACAGCCACAAAGGCCAGGCTCTGTCAGAGTCCTGGGCAATCCTGGGAGGGATCCTCTGAAAATAGGCAACACCTGTTTACAAACAGCAGCCAGGAGGAAATGCAACATGGGCCACCGCACCAGCCACCTGCCACTGCTCCACTCCCCCAGCCCCACCCAGGAGCTGCCCTTCCATCTCCAGAACCCTGATCAAAATTAATGTACATATGTTTTATCTTTTTTTTTCTTTTTGCGGAACTGGGGCTTTAACTCAGGCCTTTGCACTTGCCAGGGAAGCGCTTATTTCACTGAGCCATCTCCCCAGTGCCCCTTCCCATTGAAATTAGTAAGGAAATGGAAATCTAGGCTCCTTTGATCAGAGACTTCAGTGGGACTCCCAAGTATTTTGACCTTTAGGAATTTCCTAAGGCTAGATCCTACCAAAGCTTTCTATGTTAGGGTCAGCAAATACTTGGTTGTGGTTTTAAGATAGGATCTGTCTACATTCAGACTGGCCTTAAACCCACTCTGTAGTCTGGGCTGTCCTGGCGCCTGCTGCCATCCTCCTGCCTCAGCCTCCCGAGTGCTGGGATTACAAGTGTGGGTGACCACTCCTGACTTATCAATTGCATTTTAAATTTAAAAAACAAATTATTTTCAAGGGGGAGATAGTCTTAAGTGCCCACCTGGCAAGAGCAAGGACTCAGGTTCACTCCCCAGTACTGCATATCATGCTGGCCCTGGGACCCCAGGCACGCCATGCCAGCCACTGAAACCAGGCGTGGTAGTGCATGCTTGTAATCCCAGTACTGGGGTGGCTGAGACAGGATGATCACTACGAGTCCAAGATGTACAGCAAGACCCTGTACCAAATAAACGATTAAACAAAATATTTCCACTGGTATAGGTCTGCAACCCACGATGAAGGTGCTCACCGTATGGGCGGGCCCCGTGAGCGCTGCACCTGAAGCCTTTCCCCATCTCGCCCTCACGGCACCCGAGCAAAGCCAACGGGCTGCAGGTGTGGGACAGCACTTGCTCTTGGGAGGAAGAAATAAAGGTAGCGAGGAAGGAGATGAGGAAAATCCAGATTATAAAGCTGCACTTTTAGCCAGGTGTGGCGATGCATGTCTGTCATCCCAGCACTCAAGAGCCTGAGGCGGGAGGATCACTGGGAGTCTGAGTCCAGCCTGAGCTACATAGTAAGACCCTGTCTCAAACAAACAAAACAAACTGTACTGTTAGGATAGCTGCAGGCCAGGACACAAAAGCCTTATTCCTCCTTCCCAGGAAACTACCCCAAGACCTTCCTAAGGGTTAAAGATCCATGCGCTGCAGCTGCTTCTGGGCCACACTGTTCCCTGCAAACACTTCTGCTACAGACTGCCCTGGGAAGCAGTGATGCCTCAGATATAGTCCTAGCAAAGCCTGTCAGAGGGTGACCTGCAGCAGCAGGGACAGCCCCCCCATAGCCATCCAGAAGCCACCAGCCCCACAAAAACAGCCAGCCCATCCCAAAGCACCTGTTCCAGGCCTGCACTGACTTTGGAGGCAAACTTGCCAAGCTTCTACCACATAAACCTTTTCTGCCTCCACTGCTACCTCGTACACACTCCTCCCCATAGGGGCCTTGGACCTGCAGCCTGGGCTACAGGCAGGGTGGCCCTCGGTTCCCTGTCTCAGCGGAAGGAGCGGGCCAGCCCCTATATGGTGAATATTCATGCATCTAGCAGTGAGCCCAGGGAAGTAACAGGCATGGGACTGGCTGGTGTAGAGGTGCAGCTCACTGGGGAGAAGCTTGAGTAGGAAATGTCCCTCTGCATGCTGAGTGCAGTCTGGCTGTGTATGGGCAAGGGACCCTCGGAGGGGGAGGCCCCACCTGCACATGATAGCACTAACAGCAGGCTTGGAGGTGGATGGAAGAGAAGGGGAAGAAAAAAGCCTCTCTTCCTTTTTTTTAAGACAGGGTCTCACCATGTAACCCAGGCTGGCCTCAAACTCAAGGCAATTGTCCTGCTGCAGCCTCCCAAGTGATGGGGCAGCAGGTGTGTGCCCCACACTCCGGTTTCCAAACACTGGTGCTCCCCATCACCTTTGGGCCTGCCCCAGCTTCCACCTGACTCTGCAGTGGCCATCGTCAGCTGCCTCACGAATCACTTATGTCACATCTTACAGGAAGTCTGTGCTTCGGGTACCTGACCCCCGGGCCTGAGGTACCGCCATGTGACTGGCCAAGCTGACAAGAACTGAAGAAAGAGCCGTGGTGGCTGGGATCTGATGGAGAAGGGAGATACTTGGGCCCCAAGGAATGAGTTTCTGCTCCACGCCCTGGGCCTGAGTTTTCAGGAAGCTAAAATACAAAAGAACTGGTTTTTCTTTACAATCTGTTTCTTTTAAATTGTGTGTTGAGTGTCGAAGTTAGAGCACCTGAGTTCCAACCGGTCGGTCGTTTCAAACCCATAGCCACCTCTGACAGGTGGCCATGGGCTCACCGATCAGTTCCCACACAGCTTCACTGCCCTAAGGGTCACGCACCATGGCACTTTCCAGGATCCTTCCTGGATGCCCACGGGAGCTCCTTTTCTAACTTCCAATAAAAATTTCTAACATGGTGCACCAGCCCTGTCCCCAGGCAGGCGACCAAGTCTGGGTGTGGTGGTGTAATCCCAGTGCTGGGGAGGCTGGAAACAGGAAGATTCAAGCTGTGAGGTGAGACCCTGTACTATATACATACATACATAAATACTCTGCCAGTTCCTCCTTTTTATCATGATTTCACTCTTTGACTTAGTGAAGCCAAAAGCTGGGGTGGCTCGGTTTGTTCACTGAGAGAAGTGTGGCTTTGACCTTAGATGGGGGGGACGGGCTTGGGGCATTATCGCCCCTGCATCAGAGCAAGCCCCAGTCTCCTGATGGCAACCTTGTGAGAGCAAGGAGGGGCCTGAGCCCTAGAAGATGCAGGCACAAGAGCAGCTACGTTGCTGCAGGCTGAGGTGTGCCAGAGCTGTGCTAGAACAAAATTACAGCAGTTCCTTTTTTTTTTTTGGCGGAACGGGGGATTGAACTCATGCTCTTGCGCTTGCCAGGGAAGCACTTATTCCACTGAGCCATCTCCCCAACCCTATCAGTTCCAAAAAGCAGGACCATACTCTGGTTTCTCTTCAGATGATATAAATCTTTTGCCTTTTACCAAAAAGCAGGACCTCACAGTACCCTTGAGACCCTCTTGCCTCAGCTTCCCAAGTGCTGCAGTCACAGGCGTGTGCCACCACACCACTCATAATCACTATGTGCACCGCATTTTCTTGTTGCTTTGTTTTTGTTTAGAGGTTGGATCTCGCTGGGATGTCCAGGCTGGCTTCAAACTCCAGGGCTCCAGCCACACCCCTGCTTCAGAGTTCCAGGCCCATTTAAGCTCTCACTTGCTTTATTTTTGATCTGGGAGTGGGAGGGAGGAAGGAAGGAAGTTGATTATCATGCTAACTGAACTGGTCTGACTGGGGAGGTAACTATGGTAGAGCAAGTACCACAACCACGACCACTAGCTTGCTTGGGAAATCTGACTATGATTTCTCTAGTCCTTAATTTTGTATTTATTTATTTATCCTTTTGAGACAGCATCTCGCTATGCAGTTCCAGCGGGCCTTGAGCTCACCTTGTAGCCCAGGCTGGTCTCCAACTCCAAGCAACCCTCTGGCCTCAGCCTCCTGAGTGCTGGGAGTACAGGTGTGCCCAGCTCCAAGCCTTGGCTTTGTGAAGATCAGATCAGCAGGTCGTCCTGTTCTATCAGAACACCAGCCTGAGTACACTTGGACTAAACTTTTATGCGAGGCCTCTGAGGGAAGTTAGCAGAATGACTGTCTCCTCGGGGCAGCCAACTTGGGGACAACTCCTCTCTCTTACCTTAGTCCCTGCAACTAGAAGAGAATAAATAGATGCTGCAATCCGACAAGTTGCAGTAGCCCCAAGGGCATTCCTGGAAAGTTAATGTAAGCACCCTGGCACCCACTTTAAGACAGAAAAGGGGCCAAGCCAGCAGGATAGCTCAGCAGGCTAAGCACCTGCATAGGCAAGTAAGTGCAGGGACCAGAGTTCAGTCCCTACCACCACAGGCCACATTGGCCCTGGGGGCGCTGAGCCAGCCACAGAGACTACCAAATACATAAAAAAGAAAAGGGGGCCAAGGAGCATGTCAGGCTCACAGATCTCTGGGTGGAGCTAGCATGAGCCCTAGGAGAAAGGATCAGGAGTCCAAACAAGAAAATGTGGACATGTAATCACCCCCTACCAGGTCACAGAGGACAGAAAATGGGCTCGAAGTCCAAGAGTGGAGACTTGCACAGGCCCAGCCAAGAGAAACGGTGCACCAAGCTGAGCTGAGTGAGCAGCAGCAGCCATTCTGGGACTCAAGGCTGGGCAGGAGTTGCAGGGGTTTCTAGGCCGATTTGTTTCAGAAGGAATGGAGCCCTGCATTGTAGATTCTCTGGTTTCTTTTCAATACATAGAGCAAGGATGACTGAGGTGTTGCCCCTGATGCCAGCACAGGCCAACCTTACTTTTCCAAATTCACCCACTTCCCCGAGCCCTGCCTGGTCTGACAGGAGCTATGGCCTGGATGCAGCTCAGACAGCGAATAAGGTGATCAGAAAGTACCTGCGCCGCAGCAGGGGTTCTCCACCTGCAGGGCAGCCCGCTTGCTGACCAAAGCAGCCCACACCCTAGGAGGAGGTGCAGTAGCTTACATCTGTAATGGTCTATAATGCCAGCACAAGCTGGGCGTGGTGGCGCATGCCTGTAATCCCAGCACTAGGGAGGCTGAGGCAGGAGGATTGTTGGTGAGTTCGAGACCAGCCTGAGCTACAAAGTGAGCTTAAGGCCAGCCTGAACTGCACAGTGAGACCCTGTCTCAAAAAAAAAAAAAAAAAAAAAAAGACACTCTATAATGCCAGCACGCCAGGAGGCTGAGGCAGGAGGATGCCACAGCAGAGCCCAGCTCAGGCTCCTAAGAGACTTCCTGAGGCTCTGCTTCAAATTAAAAGGGATGGGAACTGCTGGGGACGTAGCTCGGTGAGAGAAGAAAACCAAGCCAAGCTGAACCTGGCTGTGGCTGTGCGGCGTGGTGAGGGGCAGAGCGGCAGGGGCAGGTCCCATCTGTGGGGGAGAACTTAGCATTTCGAGGTTCGCACTGAGCCCAGCACAGTCCTGAGCGGAGAAGCCTGTGCCTACCACCACTGGCACCCACAGTCACCAGAATGCCGCCCCATTTTGCAGAAAGGGAAAGAGAAGCACAAAGTACCCAGGGGCTGGGGCCAGTGGTGAACCCCGCCCGCAGCCTCCGCCCACCATCGAGCACCGCCCACTGTAGAGGCTGCGCAGCACTTCACCCAGGATGCGCTGGCCACAGCTGGGTGGGTGACCTACTCCGTGTGAGTGCTGGGGCCACATTCTGCCCTGCATGAGCCGAGCTGCGCGAGGACCTCGGGCTGTGCCTGCTCCCGCAGCCTTGAGCACGGGAGCTGTGTCGCCTGTCCGGTCCACACCCTGGGCCTCCCAATCCATCTCTGCCCCATATGCGAAGCTGGTGCCAGACCCTGCTTGGCTCCAGCGCACGAAGCTCTGCCTGTGGTGTGGATCCAGGTCCTGGGCCTACTGGGGTTGGCAGATTCCAGACTGTGGCTCTGAGGACTCAAGAAGGGACTGACTAGGGTTTATCAGCTTATTATTAAGGACAGAGATCAGCCAGGTGTTGGGAGCTGCTAAAGCTGGACACTGATCTTACATGGGAGGGCAGGTTGAGGCCTCATTGCCTAAAGCAGTCAAGCTACCAGTCCTGAGAAAAACATCCTGCCCGAACTTGGTGGGCAATTTGTCACTAGGCAACCTTGTGTCTTGCAATTTTGCAAAGGTATAAATAAACGCCCCCACTGCCCCTGCTGTTCTTTGAGGGTGGCTGGCCAGCCAGGCAGACAGCTACCACCTGACCCAGCTCCTGGCTTCTTGTCTCTCTTTTCCTCATTCCTGCCACCATTTCTCCCCGGGGCACAATGGGTCACACTGAGAGACCAACAGATCCCTACAACCAGGGTGGAACCCACAAGAGCCTTCCACCCAATGGATAGGCTTGATTAAAATTGTACAGCTTTTGGGAGGCTGAGGCAGGAGAATCATTGTGAGTTCAAGGCCAGCCTGAGCTACATAGAAAGACCTTGTCTCAAAAAAAAAAAATGTTTTTCTTGGATCAGGGACATAGCTCAGTGGCACAGTGCCTGCCTGGCAAATGAGAGTCATGAGTTTGAATCCTGGTACCAATAAAATAATTTTTCTTTTAAATAAAAAAGAGTTGGGATATAGCTGAGTATAAAGCTCTGGAGTTTGGCCCTAGGTATTGCAAAGAAAAGGAAAAAAGGTATAGTATTTGCATATCACCTTACAACTCTCCTGTATAGTTTTTTTTTTTTTTTTTTTTTTTTAGATAGTCTCACCATATAGTTTAGGCTACCCCTGAACTCACTAAGTAGCCCAGGGTGGCTTTGAACTTGCAGCAATCCACCTGCCTCAGCCAAGTGCTGGGATTACAGGCATGTACCACCATACCTGGCCTCCCCTATACTTTATCTTGGTTTCTGTTTTTGTTTTCTGGTACCAGGAATTGAACTCAGGGCCTTGCACTGATCAGGCAGGCATTTGTTCTGCTATGCTATATCCCCAACTTTCAACGTATACATTAAATCAGCTATAGATTACTTAACAGGCAGCTGAAGGCCTTGTAGATTGCTGGGGTGCTGCAGGTGACCGTGTGTGTGTGTGTGTGTGTGTGTGTGTGTGTGTATGTGTGTGTGTGTGTAGGGTCTGCCTGACGCTCTCAGAATATACACCATACCATGATGGGACATTTCACAAGAGGAAGAACATAAAATGTCATTGCAGATCAGTATCAACAGATGACCCCTGGCCAGAGATACTTTGGTTTCCTTTTGTCGTTTTCAGGCAGGATCTCACTATGCAGCCCGGCTAGCCTTTAAGTCCTGCTGATCCTCCTGCCTCAGCTTCCCAAGTTCTGTGACAGTAGGCAGACCACCCCAGCTCTTCTTGTACTTTTGCTGGTTGAGCATGCTGTGCAGAGTTGGCATATTAGCCCCTTTCGAGCGTCGCCAAACACCAGCTCTGCTCTACAAGTGTCTGTTGCCTGTTTCAGACTCCTCGTGCTTCCCAGCAGGGGCTGCTGCTCTGTCACCTGGAGCTTGCTCTGCCCATGCTCCTGGGAGACATGCATCACAGATGGGGACACTGAGGCACACACCAGGCCTGTGTATCAGCCCTCAGAGCCACTTGGAGCCAGGCTGGGTGAGCATTCCCCAGCTGGAACCTCGCAAGGTCAGGGGTTCAGTCCCCACCCTCGGTATGTCGCGAGACGTAGCGACACCAAAACCCCAGTAGGACCTGATACCGCCAGAGTCCTGAGCACCCTGCAGCCACAATCGGAAGCTGCCATCCCAAGGCCAGTCACAGATTAGAGAAGAACGGGCAACAAAGAGTGCAGACCTGAGAGGCTGAAGCAAGAGGGTCCAAAGTTGGAGGCCAGTTGGGCAACACAGCAGCTCATGAAACCCTGTCTCAAAATTGAAAGTAAGATCTGGGGGTATACCTGGTGAGAAGCCTGGGTTCAGATCCCAGGACTGGAATCCAGCGGGCCAAAACAGACAATTGGAAATCAGATTCGAGGGCCAAACCCCAGCCCTCTCTTTTCCTGGCTGTGTGGTATTCAAGCCTGCCTGGCTTCTCTGTGCCTCAGTCTCTTCATCTGTGGGGAAGAGCATAAGACAGCACTTCCCACAGTGACAGGGGCGGTGGGTGTCACCATGGCAACCGCCATCCCTCTGCTGAAGTCTGGAGCCCCACCTCAGCACACCAGTCAGAGCCGGGACACCGTGCCAAGGCCTTCGCGCTGAGCTACAACCCTGCCCAGTCCTCTTTTTGGTTCTATTTTGAGACAGTGACCGGCTAAGTCACCCTTCTGGGCCCCAGCTTTTGATCCTCCTGCCTCAACCTCACAAACACCACCTGGGCCCCACACCAAGCTCTGTGACACAGGTACCACCTTGATGACTTCACAGCCAGGAAGTGGGTTTATAGTGGCCATGAGGTCACACTGTTCCCACTTCCGTCCCTTCTAGCCAGCCACTGTGGTGACGCTCACTGTCATTTTCCAGAACCCCCCACTGAGTCTCAAATTCCTGGAACCAAGGACCTTCTCTTCCTGTTGAGCTCTGTCTCCAGACTTTTAAGAATTATTATTATTATTATCATTATCATTATTATTACATTTTGAAACAAACTCTCACTAAATCACTTAGTTGCCCAGCCTGGGTTCAAACTTGAGATCCTCCTGCCTCAGCCTCCCAGAGCATGGCAATCACAGATGTGCTACTGCACCCAGCTGGACTGGCACATCTGGCTGACCTGTTCTACCCTGATGTCCTTTGTCCCTAGGCCACACCCCCAGTTGGTCCCTAGCACCTGGTACCCACCTTCCCTAACTTCAAGGAAGCCAGCACCTTCGACCTTTTTGGCCTCAGAACCAGACTGTTTTCTTCTTGCCATGTGCTCAGTCACAGGCACCTCGGCTCAGGCGTGCTCAGCTAGGGGTTAAGCCTGGGACGGAACCCTCAGGGACAGAGCCTCGGCCCAAGCTACCAGTGGGAGGTTTCCTTGTCCATGCGTCCTCCCCAAGGACAGGGCCCCATCAGCACTCACTTCCTCACACATAGCTCTGTTTTCTCTTCTTTTCCCCCTCTTTGTAAATTGTATTCTATTTTCCCCCTTTTTTTGAGACAGGGTCTCAATTTATAATTTAGTTGACCTTAAAATCCCTATTGTAATTCAGGTTGGCCCGGAACTCTTGGTGATCCTTCTGCCTCAGTCTCCTGAGTGCTGGGATCACAAGCATGTGCCACCACTCCCAGGTACACAGTATTTTTTCATGGTATTTATTTTTAGGAGCAGCTAAGGAAAAAGCTGACTCCTCCCCCTCCTGAGGAATTCCTGGGGGAGGATCACACCAGAGACACACCAGACAGCACCCGGACATCCAGGGACTTCCCAGGAGCTGGTTAGACAAGCATGCACCTGAAGCCCAGGCATCCAGGAATGTGGCAACATGGCTTCTTGAAGAGCTGGGGTGGGAGCAGTGGTGTGGCTGAGTCATCTGTGCAGCCTCCGGAGTCACCTGGATGTGACAGATCAGAGGAGGATGAGCTGGTAGCCCGCCCCAGGCAGCCTTCACATCCAACCTGGCCCTTAGCAGAGGCGGGAGGCCTGGAGGGTGAGGCCCTGAGTGACCTGAGGCCTGGGTGCTGCCTGCAGCCCACACCTGTCATCCAGGGCTCTGGGAGGCTGAGGCAAGAAGATGGCAAGTTTGAGCCCAGCCTGGGCGATTTAGTGACCTACTGAGAGCCCCTCTCAAAGTACAAAGGGCCACAGATGCAGCTCAAAGTAAAGGCCGCCCTGAGGCCACCCCTGGGCCAGAGAAGCAACCCCCCTTCTAGGGCTTCCTGGCGCCCCTTTGGCCTTGCTCTGCGTGAACATAAGGAGCCATGGGTTCTGGCTGCAACAGCTACAATTCTGGGGAGGAATTCCTTTTTTTTTGGCAGAACTTTCCAGGGAAGCGCTTACTCCACTGAGCCATCTCCCCGGCCCCTGGGGAGGAATTCCTAAAATGGACATTTCTAGAGCAGGCTCTGCGACCCATGCCTATCATCCCAGCACTTAGGAGGCTGAGGCAGGGAGGTTGCCCTTGCTACTTAGTGAGACCCTGTCTCAAAAAAGAAGATTTCAGGGGCTCCTTCTGAATTCTACCAGCATTGGCTTAGTGAAGGCCAGGACAGAACTCGGGTGGAGGGAGCTCTGGTGGAAGCAGCTCTGGTGGAAGCACACACATGGCGGCCATTTCAGAAGGCAACGAGGAGCTGCCCCTCACTGGATCCTGGGCCTGAGGCCCTACGACCCAGGTCGCCTGTCCAGCTCAGGTGTGACAGCCACGTGGCCAGGCCACCACAATGAATGGCCTCTCCAGCAACTGGAAGTGGGTGAGGTAGAGGGGTCATGGACAACAGGAATGGCATGGGCTGGACCCAGCAGTGGTAAGGTGGCAGGGCCGTCCCTCCCTGCTGGCCCCAGGGGGAGCTGTGGCTGCTGCAGCTGTGTGCAGTGGGTTGGGGCAGACACTGCTCAAGGGACAGCAGGATTCAGGGCACCATATCTCCAGGTGCTGTGATCCAGCAGGTGCGTGTGCACATGGACACACATACACACGCGCACACACACATGTGGATACACATGTGTGCCCCCGAGCCCAGTGATCCTGTCCTCTCAGGCTCCCCAGTGACACAGATGTTCTTATGATGAGGGGGCAGCCTGGGCACCTGCATTCCCTGTAGGCTTTTACAGCACCAGCCAAGCCCACCAGTCCACCGAGGCCACCCAGCCCTTTTTATTTTCTTTTCTGTTCTGAAGCAGGGTCTTGCTGTGTCACAATGTCTCCCAGGCTGGCTTGAATTCATAGCAAACCCCCCTGCCTCAGCCTCCTCAGCAGCTTCCTGACATGGCCTTATGTGTGGCTTCCACCTGTGTTTGTGTGTGGAGGGGACACCAGCTGGGTCATTCAGAGGGTGTAGCTTAGAGGCCCAGGAGCAGAGGGCACCAGGGCAGGGAGCCATTGCTGTGGTAATAAAGGGCCCTGCACCTTGACCTCCAGGAGGGGTACTTAAGTGGACAGCAGCTTACTTCTCTGCTTTAGCCTCCCTGAGGTTTGCTGAGGGATGAAACTGAGGGAGAGAAGTTTCTCTAAGAGTTGGGGTGACCACCCCAGCCCCTGTCCTAGGCTGAGTCCTTTGAGAGGGCAGAAGTGCTCACGGAGCGCAGTGGGCTCGTGTGCGGAAGAGCACTATTCAGCTTTGTTATTTGATTCACGCCCAGAACTGGCCTCCTGTTCTTTGTTTTGTTTTTTTTTTTTTGAGACAAAGTCTTGCAATATAGTTCAGTGTGTTCTTTAATTCACTAAATTTCCCACACTGGCCCCAAACTGGCTGAGATCCTCCTGCCTCAGCCTCCTGAGTGCTGCAGTCACAGGCATGTGCACCACACACTGCTTCCTCTCTCCTGTTTCTTTCCTCGGTGGCACCTGGGAGCCTCTCCTGGCTCCTCTGTATAACTCATTCATCTGGCTATCCTAGGCAGGCACTATTCAGGACAGCCAGGACACACACACACCCACACACACACACACACACACACACACACACACATGCTGTCACCCTAGGGCAGCACAGCTGGGGACATGGAGACCATCTGTGCAGAGTTGGGGGACCCGTGCATCCCATCCCAGGCAGAGACAGGAGGGGGTGCAAACTTCAAGAGTCACAGGGCCCAGGGAGAACAGTGCTCAAGTGCTGTTGAAAGGATTTTCTTCAGTGTTTGAGACAGGAACTTTTTTTTTTT
>PVKA01024929.1:6566-33696 GCA_004027165.1 Ctenomys sociabilis
GCGCCCAGCTCAAGTAGTAGTTAATTCTTAAGGAAGGTTTTATCTTTCTGAATTTCTGGACACATATTCCTATAATACCATACCACCTTTCCCACTTCATCAAGTTTCCAATCAACACTGTTCAAAATCATACTAAAAAGAGGACGACTTGTTACTCTAATCCCTATTAAAAGTATCTGTGGGGCTAGTGATCCTGAGCATGGAGGAGCCCTGCATTTAGTTCCCAGCAACATGATAAAAGGGCAGAACAGGTACCCACCAAAATTGTGCCAAGTTCAAAAACTAATCTCTGCCATGATAGTTTATCTGAAAAGGTGAAAAGCTGCAGCAAGTAGGTGATTGTGTTAAGGTCAGCAGTGAGGAGCCGAGATAGCTGGACTGAGATTCTGATACTATGTCTGTCTGTAAGACATAGAATGGATGAATCATGTATTCTCAGGTTTTGGGGTTTTTATGATTTTGGTGCTATTACTTCTTCCAGCCCAGCTTTCGGTGTGTATATCCAATGACAAATTATTGTTATTCGTGGGCAGGCAACGCTGGCAGCAGTTATGACAGAAAAGTCTCCTTTTGTCACACCAATTGGTCGAAAAGAAGAAGCAGATCTTGCAAAATCAGCATTGGCAATCGCAGATTCAGACCACTTGACGATCTACAATGCATATCTAGGGTAAAATAATCTGGGTGCTATCAATAAGACATTGACCTGATAATTATTTCAAAAATAATGATAATTTTTGAAATAAATTATCAATTTAAATTTATTTTTATCTGCTCGTCTCTCAAGGTATTCTTTTTTTAAAGATTCATACTTAATGTATTGTATAAGAACTATATACTTGACATCATGTGTATGTATTAGTATTTAAAGTACTTTAATGTTACTTATAAACAAAAACACATTGCAATTAAAATAACATAGCTGGAGCTGGGGAGATGGCTCAGTGGAATAAGCGCTTCCCTGGCAAGTGCAAGGCCCTGAGTTCAATGCCCAGTTCCGCAAAAAAAACATAACTGTTACAATTACAATTTTAAAATTTCTTTAGTTACCATCCCTGCAAAAGAGAGCATAGAAAGCAAATGTGAGCTTTATTCATTTTTTAACATTTTGTCCAGATGGAAGAGAGCACGGCAAGAGGGAGGCTATCGCTCTGAGATCACATACTGTCGGAGGAACTTCCTCAATAGGACATCACTGTTAACCCTAGAGGTAATGCCTAATACATCTCTAATGCAAGAATGCCTAGGATAGATAATGCTTGACACACAGGAAATATTTAATAAACAGTTGTTGAATTAGTAACCTGGAGGTATTGCACAGTGATTTAAATATATTTGCTCATTATATTGAGCAAATGACAAGAAAAGAAATGACACTAGTCTAACACTAGTCTGAGAATCAAGATAGTTAATGTCTGTATAGTTTGACATTTAAGGAAAAAATCAGAGGAGATTAATCTATCTTCTTCTCAACTCTGAAAATTGTTATTTTTCTTTAATTATGAAAAAATTCAAACATACCAAAAGCTAGAGAAATATAATGAAGTCCCATATCTGTATTTCCATAACTGTCAACATGTGGTTCTGTTCTCTGGACTCTATGCAAATCCAAGGTATCAGATCATTGTGTATCTAAATTATAGAACTTTTTTTTCTTTCTTTTAACATTATCACAGTTTTAAAGATTCCTTAGTATGATGAAATATATAATGCTTAAATATCCCAATAAGGTCTTAAATTTTTTATAGGTAGTTCAAATCATGAGCTAAACAAGGTTCACACATTAAATTTTGTCAATATGTCCCTAAATCTCTTCATCTATAGTCTTCTTTTTCTCTCTTTTTTTTTTTTTTTTTTCCTACTAGGCATTTATTTTTTTAAAAGAAATCAGGTACACTGTCTTAAGGCATTTTCTGCATTGTGTGAGCTGGACCAAATAACTGAGATTGAAAATGAAATCCCAATTGGCCCAAAGGGGATCTATTTCTCCAGTTTAGTCCTTTCTCTTTTGGCTGTCCTTGGCCTCCAGACTGCCTCCACCCCATTCTTGCCCTGAGCTTTTTCTTCACGTCTTCTGACCTGCCAGGTATTAGATCTCTTTGCCAGCCCTGGGGTGCCATGGCAGCTGTCAGTTAGGGCTTTCCTCCCCTGGAACTGAGCTGAAGCCTAGAGACTATCCTAAAAGTAAACATCACCTTTTAATTACTTCTGTCCCACAGACTGAATAATGCTTGTCCTTCTTACAGTAGTTCCGCTGATTGACAGTATTAAAGGTAAAAAGGTATTTTTGACCACAAGTTTAGATTAAATGAAGTTTCCATAAATAAACTTTGTCAGAATAACTAGTAAAATTAGATTGAGATTCCCAGAGACAAATGAAGTTACTTATACTCTAGGATCAAGGTTCCGCTGTAATTCTTTCCCAGTGCCGTTCTCTGTGTGATCATCTTAATTGAGTACAGATGTCCAGGGCTGGGTATGGGCCATTAGTGAAGTAAGAATGGTGAATAAAAATGTATTCAGATATATTTTATTGTTCTCGTATTCTTATGTTCTGTGCTATCTAAAGTTAAGGTAGTGAAGAATAAGATTCTAGTAATTTTTTCTACTCTAACTTAATACAGTCAGCTAAATAACTTAGCATTCTGCCTTCTAGGAAATAATAACATAAATTATAAGCTTTTTGGAATTTATCTACTTTTATCAGTTATGATTATGTCTTTTTTACAATCTATCTAGGATATAAAGCAGGAATTAATGAAGTTGGTTAAGGTAGCCGGATTTTCATCTTCTACAACATCTATCAGCTGGGAAGAAAAGAGAGCCTTGCAGACACTCACTTTCCAAGAAATCGCCCTTCTTAAAGCTGTGTTGGCTGCAGGACTGTATGACAATGTGGGGAAAATAATCTATACAAAGTCAGTGGATATTACAGAAAAGTTGGCTTGTGTGGTAGAGACGGCCCAAGGCAAAGCCCAAGTACATCCATCCTCGGTCAATCGCGATCTACAAACCTATGGATGGCTTTTATATCAGGAGAAGGTAAAGTTCTGCTTACTTGTAGCACTCAGGATGTCAGTCTAAAAGTCGTGCTTGACAAATGAGGGTGTCCAAAGTGGGCATTTCATTTAATTCTCAGCTGCTCATTTTGTTTATATATGAAACCAGAAGCACGTAGATTCGCAAACAAAACAAAATTACTAAAAGAAAATTAGTAAGATTTCTACTCTGTCACTTTTGCTACTTGAAATAAAGACCATCATAGCAAATAAATACTGGTTAATAATATATCCATTCCCAAGTATTTCACTAAAAGGTGTTGTCTCAAAAGGCCAAAAACATGTTGGGTGTTGCTTTTCCACACAAGGGGTATGTTAGATAGAGTAGTAGAAATATAGATGATTTGGCAACGGTTTGAGTCACAGCATCATGAATAAGACACTTTAATAGGAAACACGGGATGGATTGAACAGTCAAAACCATGAACTTTTTGAATTACAGCTGCATTTCTACTCAGTTTTCTTGAACTTACAGTAGAAAATGGCATATTCTGTGCTTCATATTTTGGATTTTTTTGTTACCTATCATATTGACTTGTTTTTAAGACAGTATGAGAAGAAAAGAGAACAGATCAATTAAAATGAAACATATTGCTCCCCCTTTATTAAAAATGCCTTCACTATATTCTTAAAGTAACAAGGATCTATAGTTTCAAAGCACTGGTTTGAAAACTCATGACATTATCAAGCTTAAATGTAAAACATGAAAAATTACCAACTAGCTGATATGGATATAGAGACCAGAAACTGGAAATTATTTAATACCATTGGTGTTATGAAATTGCTAATACCTAGATTGATTTATGGTCAAGGCATATATATGCTTAGACTTTGAAATTATTTTTTCTTATAGATAAGGTATGGCAGAGTATATTTAAGGGAAACAACCCTAGTAACACCTTTTCCAGTTTTACTCTTTGGTGGTGAAATAGAAGTTCAACACCGGGAACGTCTTCTTTCTGTTGATGGCTGGATCTATTTTCAGGTACTTAGTACAACTGATTTTATTGGTTACATAAATATTTTCACCTTCTAATGGCATTAAAGTAAAGCTATAAGATTTTGAAGTTTATATACTCTCTTCCTAGATAATTTTTTTTTTTTTTTTTTTTTCAGTACCGGGGATTGAACTCAGGACCCTGTGCTTGCCAGGCAAGCACTTGCTCTACTGAGCTATCTCCCCAGCCCCTCCTATAACTTAAATTGGAAGACTTGAGGGCTAGAGAGATAGCTCAGCCGCATAAGTGCCTGCCTTGCAATCTTAAGGTCACAAGTTCAATCCTTGGTACCACCAAAAAACCCAAAAGACTTGATTAATCTTTATGCTTTTATATCTATTAAATTTGAAAACGATATCATTTTCAATTTTATATGCATTATCCAACATAATATCCTAAAGGCCTTGTTAGATGATTTTTATGGTTTCCTTTCTTATCACATCCCTCAAGCACATTAAGATACTAAATATCTTTCCTAGATTATATTAGTTGTTTATTAGTAGAGCAAGATTCAAACCTAGGATTGTCAATGCCCCAATATTTGCTTGTTCTACTACATACAAAGACCAGATTCATAGCTTTAAATAAATGCTGTCACATTCTTTGGGTAAATTAGACCAAACTATGTATTTCTGGTAATAAGTTTCTTTCTCTATAGCCCTAGAATATTCACTAGCTTACAGAAAGCAAATGTAGTGCATTCTGTTACACTATACCATGATAATTGTGGGTCTAGAACTGGAAAGGTGAGTTTTATATGCAGTTTTAAAGTTTACAGTATTTGTTTCATGCGGAGAATCTGGAGTGGTGGAACTGCCCTATGGCTGGGCCGTAATAATCATTGTATAACTCTGGAAATTTACTAAAATCATTGAATCCTGTAAACCAGGTATGGTGGGCATAGGCCTGTAATCCTAGCACTTGGGAGGTTAAGGCAGGAGGATCACTGTGAGTTCAAGGCCAGCCTGGGCTACATAGTGAGTTGAAGGCCAGTCTGCACTACAAAGTGAGATCCTGAAAAAACAAAGACCCTTAGCAGTGAGCACACACTTTTATGGTTTATAAGTTATACTTCAGTAGGGCTGTTAAAAAATTTTTGTACCCCAAAACTTTAATCATGACTCCATAGGGCTTATGTAAGAGCAGAATTACTAGAACAATAGTTGTTTTATTCTGGAGATAGCAAATTAAAACAGAAATCAGGAGATTTGTACAATGTAGCTACCAGGAACAATTTACCCCCATTTTACTCTGTTGTATTTTATGTTAAAAACAAGATGAATTAAAGCAACTAAGATGTAAAATTCATGCTTTTCTTGATTTATTTGAACACATTCATGTTTCCGTGGGTTAACTTTGTCTTGTTGGCTCCTCTCCACAGGCCCCTGTAAAGATAGCTGTCATTTTCAAGCAGCTAAGAGTCCTCATCGATTCTGTTTTAAGAAAAAAGCTTGAAAATCCAAAGATGTCTCTTGAAAGTAAGTATTTAATTGTAATACAGTAGTCCCTCACTTATCGCAGGTTATGTTCCAGACACCCCCACAATAAGTGAAAATCAGTGAAGAGGTGACATTATTGTAGTATTTTTATTATAAAGGTTTTTAAACCCTTCCCACTCTCTTATAAACCTTTCTCACACTTTTAAAAATACTTCTAAAGTTCGTAATTATTTTCTAAACTCTTTTTTAAAATGATTTCAGTGTTTCTTTCCCATAAGAGAAAGCAAAAATTGCTTTGGACTTGGGAAGGAAGATAAAATACATTAGCATGCTGTTTTTGGGCTTACCATATTAAGAAAATTGTGATTGCCTCTCCAAGCTTTGAGAAGTAATTGCACTTGCTGTTAGGCTTTCTTTCACTGTCTTCCTCAACCCTTAATTGAGGTTCAGCTGAGACCTGATCTAAGTTTCTTGTGATAAAAAGAAATCAATACAGCTCCATGTTTGTGCATTCAAAATTAGTTATGCAAAAGGACAGAGTACATATCTTCCAGGCAGGACCAGCCTGGACCACTTTTCCGTGAGCAGCTTCGCAACTTACCTGGTGGTGAGAATTAACTGAGGAGGAAGTTAAGTTGTATTTGTTACATACAGTTATGAGGAACTCACTGATCAATTGTCAACATCATTAAAAGCAGAAAAAGCAAACTGAAGTCTTCATGAGCCATGGGAGATTAAAAAGCATGATTTTTTTTAAATTACATTGTCCACTTCTCACAAGAGATCTCTCTTCCCCCTTTCCTATCTTCTTTCCTTTCCCTTTTTTAATTGTACTAAGGGGCTGGGGAGATGGCTCAGTGGAATAAGTGCTTGCCTGGCAAGCGGAAGAGCCTGAGTTCAATCCCTGGTTCCACCAAAAAAAAAAAAAAAAAGCTCCTTAATTGTACTATAACCCCTAAAGCCAATGGTCCCACCTTGGTTGTCCAAATGCCCATTGCAAACCAACAGTACTGTGTTGTAACTCAGTCTTTCAGCCCAGGTAATGAGAGCTTCCTGAAAAAGTGATTGTGAGGTTTTTAGGAAGTCATGATTTTGGAGCAACTGTGTAGAAGTAGCTATTAAGGATAGGATAGCACATTGGCAAATACTGCCACACACTTGCTCTGTTTGTGAAGTCAGTTGACCTTGGAGCCCTTTGTTGTGCAGAAGGCCCATCCCTTCCCCCATTGATACCTCCTCCTGGACACCAGAATTCTGAGGTTGACACTCTAATCTCCCTGTCAGAATGCTTTGCTCTCTTTGGATTGATGCAAAAACTGGTACAGTTGTCCTTGCCTGTTCTGTGGAAATCCTGCTGTGCTCTGAAGACCAGGCAGGATGCAGGAGAGCCTTCAAATGGTTCCTCATAAGCAAGTAACAGTCTGTATCACAACTGTTTGGGCCTTAGCCTGTTCATATGTCAGTGCTACCTTTTTTTCCCCAAAATGTTGACACTATTAAAATAGGTATAACAATAATTATTATAATATTTTAGGGCAGAAAAATAATGTTTTATAGGCATCCATAGTGAATATTGCTGGTGTTAATACTTTAAGAAAATCTTAATGAAGTATATTTCTTGTTTGCATGTATATACATTAGAAAACGAATCAGTGCTGTATTATTCATGGTTTTATTTTCTTTCACTCAGATGACAAGATTCTACAGATCATTACAGAATTGATAAAGATGGAGAATAGCAATTGATACTGAAATCTATGATCACCTTTAAAATTAAGCTGAAGATACAGTCATGAAATTATGTGAACATGGACCTCAAATGTTAAAGTGTTTTCTTATGTAAAATGCTGGTATTAGCCAGAAACTTAAGAGGTGGCAGGAAAGAAGCACATATTTGAACATGTGTGATTTTCTAGTTCCTTTTTAATGATTACTCTCAGCATATTTGCCACTACATTTACAATAAATACTTTGGTATCATACATTTTTCGCATATCACTGTGCGCCTGTATCTAGTGATCTGTCACCTGGCATGTCGTTCCTTGTGCAGCCCACACTCCAACATTTGGAAACTGTTTTGACTGTAAGTGAAAATGACCGCGGTTCAATCCCCGGCACCACTGCTGCGCCAGCCCTGCCCTTGAGTGTGCTGAGCTGGTGACCCAAGTCCAGGCATGGTGGCACATGCCTGTGATCCCAGCTTGAAAGCAGGAGGATCACTACAAGTCTAAGCTGTGTAGTGAAACTCTGCTCAAAATACATTTCTAAAAAAATTACTGGCTAAAAAAAAAAAGTGAAAATGAGCTTCAAAAACAGTAAGTAAACTCCCATGAAAAAGAAAAACCTCGTAGATCAGTTATTTAACATTTGATAATCAAAATTGGAAACTCAGTGCAGTGTTAATAGCGGCCACTATTTTACTAACATTCAGAAAATAGAAAACAGTGCCAGAGGCCAGACAAGAGGGTGAATGCTGCTGGCAGCCTCGGCTCGCACCATTTTCCTCAGGTCAGAGCTTGGAAACCACTTTTGAACCCGTTCTGTCCCCATAACTAAAACACTGGTGAATTTAGTAACCTTGATATAGTTAACAAATGCATAGATGGTTTTTCTTTCCCTTTCTTTCCTTTGTTCCTCTTCTGTCCATCTTTGACAGAGTCTCATGGAGTCACCCAGGCTGACCTCAGACTCACAATCTTTGTGCCCCAGATTCCCAAGTAAGCATACACCACCATGCTGGCCTGTAGGTATTTTTCAATGATCTCTGTTTTCCGTCCTTGTGAAAAAAATACTTGAGATAAATTCACTTAAGGAAAGTTTTGCCTTGCTCAGTGTCAGCATTGGAGTCCAGGGTAGGCTGGCTTCATCACTTTCAGCACTGAGGTGAGACAGGAGCACAGCAGAAGGAAAGATGCGGCTGAGGGAAGCTTCTCTTCAGGAAACCACTGAAGGAAGGAGTTGGGGGGAGGGGCCAGGGAAAGGACAAGATGCAGGCCCTGGGGTCACGCTCCCGCGAGCTCCCTGCACCTAGGCCTGGGTTCCAATATCGCTTCCCAAAACCCATCAGTTAGGAACCTATCAGTGGATTGATGCAGTGATCTAATCCTCATAATCCAGTCTTCCAAAGGCCTCACCTCAGAACGCATTAGCCGTTGGGACATCACAGCCAAGCTACGAGTCTTGCTTGTGTTACTATCTTTTGGAAATATTTTGATTACTCAGAGGGATTTCCTTCTTATTTTCTATCAACAGATCGCTAGGAAACTTCAAATATTGCCCTTTTAGATCAAATGTAGAAACTATACCTGAAGGATAAAAGATTTGAATAGAAACCCAGTTCCATTACTAGGAATATGTGCAGTTGCTATTTATTATCAAATAAATCAAAGTCAAGACTTCCAACATTGCAGAAAAAAGTAAAAGGGAATACTTAGCACTTCCAAATGTTAGGTTTCTGCTGGTGGAGTGACAAGGGAATTCAGAGCAAGCAGTCCCATGTGACTGGCTTGCAATCTCCAGCTCCTGCTTTTGGAGAAAACAGCAGCCAGAGCCAGACTGAGTGCTGGAGGAGTGCACCTTGGGCTATGTGGAGGCAAGGGAGTCCTGATTGCTGTGTGATTTTGCACATGCACGCTGGTGCCTCCCATGTTCTGTCTTGATTCATGTTGTCTAGGATAGGTACTATGTTGGTGCCATTTTACAAGTGAAGCCCGCACATCTCTGACCCATCTACGATCACACAGAAGCGGCAGAGGCATTGTGGGTCTATAATACAGTATTTCCTTTCTGAAATATAATCATTTTTCCTTTAATTTGGGGGGTCAGAGTCACATTATATAGTTCAGCCTGGCCCTGTACTTGCCATGTGGCCAGGTTGACCTCAGATTTGCCTCAGCTTCCAAAGTGTTGAGATTGCTGGGAAGATAGTTCAGCCACATAAGCAACTGCCTGGCCAGTGTAAGGTCATGAGTTCGATCCTTGGTATAAAATAAAAAAAAAAAATCAACAAAAGTATTGAGATTACAAGCAGACGCCACCACCCCTTACTCCATTATGTAACTTTCTGGACACGACCTACAAATTTCTGCTGACTGTAGACCTTTCTCCCTCATTTCCCCACTCTCACTTCTCATGGTGGAGGGTGCTCCAGCCACAGCAGTGTCCTTTGGAATTCCAACAAGGTTAAGTGGTCCTTTGAGCATTGATTTGTTTTGGTTTTTTGTTTGTTTGTTTGTTTGGTTTGGGTTTTTTTTTTGTCTTTTTTTTTTTTTTTTTTGAGACAGCGTCTCACTATGCAGTTCAGGCTGGCCTTAAGCTCACTTTGTAGCTCAGGCTGGTCTTGAACTCGCAACAATCCTCCTGCCTCAGCCTCCCGAGTGCTGGGATTACAGGCATGCCCCACCACGCCCGGCTATTGATTTGTAAGCTTTGCTGTCGTACACTCTTGAGTTTTCTACCAGACTTTCCTGAAGTGCGTTGTCCATTTAGCCACGTCATTGCAATTCTTTCCGTCTTGTCTCACTAGACCATAGGCTAGAGACAGTGGGACATAGACATGGTGAGACATTATTTCACTGATAATATGAACTCAGCACAGCTGACACATACAGGCAATAACTGCTGCATGAATAGAGGGTCAGGAGAGGACCTTCTTGCTAAAGCCAAGGGAGAGAGTTCCTGGAAGCAGGGGAGTTGCCACCTGATGATAGATACCACTGACCACAGTACTCAAGAATACCATCAGCTGGGCATAGTGGTGCAGGCCTGTAATCCTAGCACTTGGGAGGCTGAGGCAGGAGGATTGTTGTGAGTTTGAGACCAACCTGAGCTACAAAGTGAGCTTAAGGCCAGCCTGAATTTCATACTGAGACCCTGTCTCAAAAAGACAAAAAAAAAAAAAAAAACATCAACAGGCTAAGGAAATACTGCTGGATTTCTTTTTTCCTGATGACCACATCTCCCTTTTAAGGCAGTTTGGGTGGAGTGGCAACTCAAGAAGTCCAAAGCTGCCTGCACATTTGGTGACAGTAGAAGGGCTTATGAGACTCAGATGAATGATAAGTGTACAACAGGGTCTCGAGAACAAGTGCAGAGTCCAGGACAACCTGTGCACAGGCTTCCTGTGTTTTGTGTGATGTCTCTGCTCAGGATAGCCCACCTCAGGCCAGAGCCCCAGGATTTTGTTGGAGGGTTAATGACTTAGGCAAGTGAAGGTATTTTAGGTATATGAAAACTAGGGGAATTCACCACCAATGGACTTGTATTATAAGAAGTATTAGCATCATAAGCTCTCTAGTTTTTTTTTTAAACATTTCCAATAGATATTTTCACTGGACAGAATTCTAGGTTGGCATTTTTTTTTTTAGCATTTTAAAGATGTCATTCCATGGTATGCTGGCTTTCATGAGTTCTGTTAAATGTCCACTGCAAGTTTTACTGTTGTTCTTTTCATTCAAAAACAGGAAAAGAGTTTAATTGGAAAGCTAGAGGCGAGCTAGGAAATCGCTTGGGCAGCTGGAGGCAGCACACTGATACAGGGGTTTGCACTGGCCCAGTGGTCAAGGCAGGAGGCCAGCTTCCTGAGCAGCTGTTGGGGGCAGGGCGTCTGGTGATTGCTATCTCAGTCCTGTAGTTCTGGAATCTTTATGGCTGGGAATGGCTGCATCCCCAGGGAAGTCCTGTCTCTGTCATGCGGGGCTTTGCCTTTTGTGAAATCCAACATGTTGCACATTTAGGGCAATGCACAGGAGGCTTCCAGTCTAGCTGAGGGTCCCTGGAATCCCCGCTCCCAGGGTCCTCAATGTCTCTTGAGAGGAGAGTATGTACAGTGAGGGCTAGGCAACTTTGTTCCACATCTCCGCATACACACCTGAGAAGAGATTTAGCCCACAATTTACAATAACAAAAAAATAGGTCAAACTTCGTTGTGCCTTTAGGAATTTGTCAGGTGACTGGAGGATGCAGGGAAGAGCCACTTCGGAATGACCGTGGCACACAGCTTCCAATGTGTCTGCGGGATGGCCCCTGAGATGACTGGCCTGCAGGCAGGCAAACCGAGAGGGAGACCTGCCTGTCTCGAGTGGGGAGTGGCACCAACAACAGACTTATAATTTAGATGAAAGGGAGAGAACACTTGGCACTTTTTTGAAAAGCACCAGCTTGCTTTAGTGGGCGTGTCTTCTGCTGCTAAGCTTGGCCATCAAGTTCCAGATTTTTCAGCCTTCCAAAATAGATCCATACCAGGGACTCTTCACAGGGTTTCCAGTGTGCGTTCTCTCTCTCCTCTGTCTCTCTCTCTCTCTCACACACACACACACGCACACACACATATTAAGACAGGTCACTCTGTGTAGTCACACTGGTGTTAAACTCACTATGTAGCTCGGGCTGGCCTCCAATTCACAGCAGTGCTCCAGTGCCAGCACTAGGGTTATCCGTGTGCCTGCCAGGCCCAGCTTGAGTTTCCAGGTCTTTGTCTGCAGACTAGACTGCATCCTTAATCCCCATTGTTCTGCAGCTTCCATTTCTCAGGTTGAGCAGCTGCTGGGTCCCCAGCTCCCTGTGCACAGATGGCCGTTGTGGACTCTCCCACCGCTGATCTGCAAGCTGCACGATAAATCCCCGGGCATAATTATCCTATGTTTTCTATTGATTCTGCTCCTCTGAGAACCCTAACCAATACAGGTGCGTTTATGGAAGGGCTTGACAAGGGGAGGAATCTCTCTCTCAACTGACTGCCTTCTGCCAGGTAAGCTCACAGCATTCTCTCTGCAGGGCGCAGCATCAGGTGCCATCCATTCTGGGTTTTGCTTTAGCTTTGATGCTTTCTTGTTGAAACCACAGGCAATTCAAAGCAACCACCACAGAGGCTTCTGTCAAAAGATCTTTCAGCAGAGCTGCCTCAGTTTTACAATTAAGCAATGCTGCTCTTGAGATTGACCCATTCTCAGGACCCTTCTCCAAGAAGGCAAGTATTGTGCCATCTGTGTTTTTCATAGGTTAAAAGCATACTGCAGAAAACTGTATCTTAAAAATCAACAGGGTACAGGGTATAGTAACAGAGAAAAGTACTTGCCTATGTTAGAATTGCAGAGGATATTCCATTGTAAGAAACTAGCCCATAATTAGCGTAACGTTACATCATATTTTTCTTTTCAGTAACCAAAGATGTGAAAGTCTCTAGATGCAAGCTTGTTCTTGGTGGATTTCAATTCTGTCACCATAATTCATAATGATGAAAACCATTCCAAGAGCCCGGCGTGGTGGCGTAGGCCTGTAATCCCAGCACTCGGGAGGCTGAGGCAGGAGGATTGTTGTGAGTTCGAGACTAGCCTGAGCTACAAAGTGAGCTTAAGGGCAGCCTGAACTGCATAGTGAGACTCTGTCTCAAAAAGACAAAAAAAAAAAAAAAATTCCAAGACTCCTCACATGGTGGGTGGGAAGGGGGCGTCAGTGGATTTGGGTTCTCAGCAAGTGAGTGTCCAGCATAAGCAGCAGCATATCTGTGCAGGGAGTGTCCTGGATTCCCACTGGGTCCTCACAGCAGCCCACTGCTCCAGGAGATATCCCACTTTGTGCAACTGAAAGGTGAAGGTCAGCTTTGACAAAATGGACAACTCCCAGTCCCTGCCAGGGTGACAGTGGTGGGCGCCAGATGTACCTCTCTGAGAAGTAGCAGGTGGCATGCACTGAGCTTGGGCCATAGCTGTGGGCATCCAAGGACCTGGGAGTATAACCAAGGTTGCATCCTAGCTCAGCTGAGTCGATAGTGTGTGGAAGCCTGAGATGTGACAATGCTGTCCCTCTGCAGTCCTGAGCTGCTTTCCTGTCCCCTCCCTATGTGGAGATTCCCCAGAAATCAGACTCAGAGAAAGAGCCCCCAGGGGCACAGCTATATACCTGCAGTCTCAGGATTTCTTGGACCAACAAAGGGCCTCTATTCCTGAAAAAGACTCCATACTTCAAAAGTACCCAGTCTGCTATCTTAGCTCAGCCACCCCCAGGAAGGATATGGTACACTGAACAGAACCAGCCTGTGGACCAGGCGGCAGAGGCACTGCAGAATGGAACAGGAACCTCTCTACCAAATGCAAGTGAGTCTTCTTGAGAACCCAGAGAACTGAGGGGTAAGTAGAGGAGAAAGTGTCTCCATTCCCAAGCCCACTGGAGCAGGGAACCAGATGTAATGTTAATGGTATTGTCCTACTGTGGACATGACACTGCTACCTGTCACTGATATTATTGATACTGGTATGGCTGTTATCATTAAACATGTATGTGGAAAACAAAAAAGAAAGGAAATTGGTGCTGGTGAGATAGCTCAGTGGTCTAAAATTGCCTGCTTAGGCAAGCTTAGGCAGGCACAAGAGACTGTGGTTCAATCCCTGCTGGTTAAAAAATTAAAATAAAATTTTAAAAGTAATAAAATAATAAAAAACAAAGAAAATGGTTCCCTTTAATGAAACATTTTAACCAAATGTCACATCTCCTGAAAATGTCAGGTGACTCAGTTTAACCATATTGGGTATACTTTCAAATATTTTATATAATCTTAAAGCCTTGTCAATGAACTGCTTAATTTAACCAAGGGCATTGTAGGGACCTCCCACTCTTCACACATCATCAAAAATCCTGCACTTAAAAAAATAATAAAATAAGGGCTGGGGAGATGGCTCAGTAGAATAAGCACTTCCCTGGCAAGCACAAGGGCCTGAGTTCAATCCCAGTTCTGGAAAAAAAAAAAAAGCTAAAATGGACTTGGATTTAAAAATAATAATAATAAAACTCCTACATTGAGGCTACAGAGGCTTAAGAGCACAAGCAGGAAAACTGGGCTGGCCAAATAGCTCAGCAGATTAAAGTGCCTGCAAGCAGGCATGAAGGCCAGGGGCTCGATTCATAGGCCTGCCACCAACCTGCCCCGGGCCTGCCATGCTGGCCTCATCCCCAGGGAGAACTGAGACAGCAGTTGAGACTGGGCGTGGTGGTGCACATCTGTAATCCCAGCTCTTGAGAGGCTGTAAACAGGTGGATCAGCCGGGCGTGGTGGCGCATGCCTGTAATCCCAGCACTAGGGAGGCTGAGGCAGGAGGATTGTTGTGAGTTCGAGACCAGCCTGAGCTACAAAGTGAGCTTAAGGCCAGCCTGAACTGCACAGTGAGACCCTGTCTCAAAAAAGACAAAAAAAAAAAAAACAGGTGGATCACTACGAGTCCAATCTAGTAGTGAGACCTGAACACCCTGTAGATCCTTCCCTAAAATACAAAAAAGAAAAAAAAAGCAGGAAAACTGATATGGTTCTGACAGGAAGAAAATGACTTCTCTCAACATTAATACTGAAGGAAGTCTCAAAACTTTTCATTGCAGCCCCTACAGAAATTTTGAATCGAGTGACATTCAAGGCTTCCACCCAAAGTCTTGGGGCTCACAGTGATATCCACAACCACAGCATCCTGGTCCTGCTCTCTTTTAATAGCTCCAAGAAAAATTCATAGGTTGTTTATATTAAGTATTCTAAATACTGATACAGACTTGAGCACATCAACACATGCTTTTTGCACGTGGGTGATGTCCACCCCCTCACACCCAATGACTGTCCTGCCCTCTATATTTGCCCATGGTTTGTGATTTCCATGACAAATTCACAGGGTTTTCCATTGGGTGGGCTCATTAGTCTAAGAATATAAAGAACTACTGTGCCACCAGATTATCTATGTTAGACACAAATATATTCTTTGCCTTCTCCTATGAAGACTTTGGGTGGAGAAGTCCATTCAAAACTTCATAGAGGGCAGGGGAGATGGCTCAGTGGAATAAGCGCTTCCCTGGCAAGCACAAGGGACTGAGTTAAATCCCCAGTTTCACAAAAACAAAAACAAAAACAAAAATGAAAACTTCCGTAGGGGCTGCAATGAAAAATTTTGAGACTTCCTTTGGTATTAATGTCGAGAGTTGTGGAAGCCAACTAGTTGTGGAAACTGGTTTAAATGTCACCATGGCCTACAGGGTACCATGCTTCTGTATTTTCCTCTGAGTGAGACACATCCTTTGCTATAAGAAGTAAAGATTCTTGGGGCTGGGGAGATAGCTCAGTGGTCTAATTGCATACCTAGAAAACTCAAAGTCCCAAGTTCAATCACCAGTACCACATCTGGCTCCAGAACAGCACGTGGTAGTGCACACCCCATAGTGGAGTCTGAGACAGGAGAATCACTTCACATCAGAACTGCACAGCAAGACCCTGTATTAAAAAAAAAGAGATTCTTGGGGCTAGGGAGATAGTTCAGTAGAATAAGTGCTTACCTAGGAAGTGCAGGGGCCTGAGTTCAATCCCCAGTTCTGAAAAAAAAAAAAAAAAAAAGAAAGATTCTTTATTGATCCATGGGTACTTCCTTTGACTGAAAGTGTGAACATTCATAAAATAATGATTATACTTCTATAGAAATATTTTGGTATCTTCCTCTATGTTAAAATGGCTCATAAAACAAAAGGCACACTTATTTATTTACTTAATCTTTTGGTACAGGGTCTTGCTGTACAGTTCAGACTCATGGTCCTGTCCCAGCGCTGAGGTCTAGGCACACACCACGCCCAGTTTCAATGCCTGACAGGGTGCTCCCAGTGTTCCAGAGCTAGCACAGCATGCTGTACCAGGGATTGAACTCCAGTCCTTGCACTTGTCAGACAGGTGCTTAGACAGTTGAGCTATCTCCCCGGCCCCAAGAGGCACATTCTGAGAGTGGATATGTTCAAATGTTCAGTCTGTTGAAGTCAGATCCAGAAAGGTATTCTCATTTTGCACACCAATCACACTTTTAGGGCTTTCGCAGCCTATGCTGGTTCCCAAACCCCAAGGGGGTGTCACCACCAGTAGCTGGCTCAACACAAAGGACACATTATCAGGCCAGACTCTGGTCTTCATTGTCTCTTGGAGTGGAATCAGATTTGCAGATCTCTGCATTTTCCTCCCATTCCATAGAAAGTTCCTTTTCTTGCAAAAAGCATCCCAAATCCATCAAGATACTTTTTAGTATGCTCAAATTCACATGAGGGTGAGGGGTAAGGTGTTTTTTTCTTTCTTTTGTAATTCCTGCTCATGGATAATTCCAGCTCTTGTCGAATGATTCTTGGAATTAGGAAACATCCTAACACTTTGCTTGGTTAAGATTTTTCTCTCTTTTTCTAGCAGCTAAGGAACTGAGGATCTTTATGGTGCCCCAGGAAGAAAGCTCACAGGCCAAGAGAACGTCACCACTGAGGGACCCTGTCTCTCTCCTTCCCTGCACTTGCATGCCTTGGACTCTCACATGGGTCATAGCCTAGATGCCACCCTCTCCCAACACCCAAAGCTCCCACTTCCTCCCAATACCTTGCCTCCTCCTCCATTCAAAGAGTCGTCTTTAGAGCAGAGTCCAGGCCTGCACCAGAGGGCAGAGGTGCTGGCCCTCACTTGCCCTGCATTTCCCAGCCTCTAGAAGAGGCAGAGATAAAGCTCCCTTTTTACTAAATAAACCCATCTATAGATTGCTTTTCATGGCAGGAAAAACAAGCTAAGAAACCACTCTTTTGTGACACCCAAGTATGACAGCTATCACAGCTCCTCAGAACTTGCCTCAGTTCCCTGCCTTCTAACTTTCAGCCCAGCTGCATATGAACAATTCTACTTTAAAACAAATAATATATAGTTCAAAATTCAAAAGATAAATGAAGGTTTCCAGTAAAAAGACACTGCACCCTTCTTTGTCTCCAGAGTTTCTCCCTGGTGACAGCCAGTATTACCAGTTTCTTGCATATTTTTGAGAGAGATTCCATGGACATATAAGGATATGTTTATCCTCTTTTTAAAAAAGTAAATGAAAGCATATTTAACATACTGTTTTGTACCTTGGTTTAGCATTGTTTTGAAAATCTTTCTTCATCAATCCAAGATCATTTGTCTTATTTTTTTCATTGCTGCACAATATTATGTATTTTGGAAGTTCTTCATTAATTGAAAACAATCAACATTTTGCCTTTAACAAGGGTAAATAAATATAAAGCCGTTGTATGGCACTTGGTTAGATGTTACCCGAAGCCTCACGTGTCTATAGGTGGGGCTTTGGGGGGGCGCTGGATCAGTGGACGGTGGGCGTACAGCTGCAGGTGATGAGGGGTGGGAGGGTGACACATGGTGGGAAGAGATGAGGCACTTTGGCACCACCTGGATAGAAATCCTTACCCTCCTCCTCCCGCCCCCAGTTCTGCTGCTTCCTGCTGTCACACCCTGAGCTTCTCTCCTCCGCCATCCCCCTGCCGCACCACCATGCCCCACTACACTGAAACCTCAACACACCATGAGCTAAAACAAGCCTTTCCTCCTTTTAAATTATGGGTGTCTCCACAACAAGAATGTAGCCAAGACACTAATATAGAGAACTTATCCAGGAGAAGAATTGCTATGTTAAAGACTATGCAATTTTTGTTTGTTTTCTAAGGCAGACTTTAAGAAAATTAGACTTGTGTCTAGGATACTAAAGTATTTTTCCAGATTTGCCAGTAAATATTATTTTATCATAAAGTATATTAATCTTTTCTTCTTGCCCCACTTTATTTTTTGTATTTTTTTAGGGAAGGGTCTATAGGGTGTTCAGGGTCTCACTACTATATTGGACTGAACCCCTAGCCCCTGCGCCTGCTTGCAGGAACTTTAATCTGCTGAGCTATTGGCCGGTTCTCTTCTTGCCCCACTTAAAAATAATTTTCTTATTAGAGACTGAGTCCAGAGCCTTGTGACGCTACATAGGCCTCTACCACTGAGCACACCAGCAATACCTACCAGTTGTTATGGTTTATGTCTAGATGTTCCCCAAAGCCTCTTGCACAATTAGATGAGGATTTTCAGAGGTAGCTGAATCTAGAGTTGTGAGCAACATGGTTCAATGTTGGTTGAGATTCAGGGTGCTGGGATTAAGGGTGTTCGGCTTCGGCTGTTCTATATGGGAGATTATGGTCAGAGCTCAGAAGACCAGAAGGCTGACTACTGGACCAGTATGCTGATTGGACTGGCTCCACCCTAAGCTACCAGGCTGGATAAGATCAATGGGGCAGAAAGAGGCTGATCTCTCTAGTGCTGTGCATAGAAATATGGGTCCCATATGTAATGTTAAAGTTTCTACAAGTCACATGTAAAAAGCACCAGATAAAATTCATTGTAATCCCATTTCACTTATAAAGGTAGGCCCTTCATGTTGGAGCCGCTCAGTTCTTTCTCATTTTTATCACTTTCTCTTATTCTGCTCTACGAATACTTTTTCTTGGTCTCTGCATATACTGTCCCCTGCATTTAGATACAAACATGATTTCCTGCAACTCCTTCAAGTCTTTGCTCAAATATCTGTGGTTCAGTGAGGCTTTTTGTGATCTCCCTATTTAAAAATCCTAAATCCTTGGTGAACATGAAGGCACACACACCTGTAATCCCAGCAGGCAGGAGGCTAAGGCAGAAGGATCACCATGACTTCAAGGCCAGCATGCATTGCATAGTGAGAGCTTGTCTCAGAGAAACTACTGTCATCCTCAAGCCCCACAGTTCCTGGTTTCCTTTTCCTACTTTATTTTTCTCAGCTCTTTCACCACCTAACATATTAAATACAGTATTTAATAATTTATTTTAAATATTAGTTGATTATACTAAGCATAAAATAAAACAAGCTTTATAAGGATAGGAATTTTTGCATGTTCTATTCACTGCTATATTGCCAGAACCTAGAAATGTGCCTGATGCATAGTAGACAATAAATACTTAGGAATCAAGCAAATGAATGAATAAAAGTAAACAGCGCTTTTACTAATGAGCACAGGTTATAACTGAGAGCTAAAGGTGCAGAAGTGAGAGCACCATGGTGGCTGCTATAACAGAGAAATACTGGGGATTCTTCGCCTTTCTAGTCTATAAAGTTGCAGAAGCCCAAGGTGTCAGAGAGATATGGCCCAGGGGAGCTCTTCTTGGAAGCAAAGGACAGGAGCACAAAATGAAAAGTGTAACACTCAGCTTCGAAGGCAATGCAAGGAGGGACTTTGTATCCAAGTGACATCATGGAGTTTCATCCAATCCTGAATTAGGAAAAAAAATCTCATGGATCATACGAAACAATTTTTGAGACTCAGATGCTACAGTAGGTCAGAAAAAGATTTTTCTAAGCTTTTAAATTTTTAATATATTTTATTATTTATTATACATGGTCTTGCCAAATTCCAAGAAACATACCGAAGCTATGCACAAATTTATATTGAATACATAAATATTTTAATGAAATAATTAAATCAAAATCTTGGGATGTTGTTATGGTTTGTGTCTAGTTGTCCCCCCAAAGCGTCATGTGGTCATGAGGCAGACTTCTAGAGTTTGTGATTAACTGGTGATCTACTGGGATGACGGGTGCGAATGCTATACCCAGCCTGAGGCAGACAGCCTGAATGCAACAAAAAGGAGACAGACTTGCTCTCTGTGACCATTGTTGCTGCTATTCCTCTCTTTTGCTCTTGTTTTGCTGTTTTCCACCATCATGAACTGTTGCCCTCTGCCATGTGCCATGCTGCCTGGAGCCAGGTGAGCATGGTCTAAAACCTCTACAAACAGTGAGCTAAATAAACCTTTCCTTCCTTCATGTTGGGTGTCAGGTACTTTGTCCCAGCAACAAGAGAAGAGTAACTAAGACAGAACTTAGTACCAGAGAAATGGAGTGGTTGCTGTGGCTAATTCTGACAATGTGGATTATGAGCTTTTGGGAATGGTTTATGGGAAGAGATAGGAAGGGTTTGGAGAGGTCACCAATAAGAGATGTACTGGAACAGCTTCATCTGTTCTATATGGGAGATTCTGGTCAGAGCTCAGAAGACCAGAAGGCTGATAGAAAGCCTGCCTGTAAAGATCAGGTGGGGGAGGATTCTTCTAGGCAGAAGGACTGTACTGGTTATTGGACTCCAGATGATGTATGCTGTGGACTGGCAGGAAGTTTGTCTTCATTTTGTGCATGTCTAGAGACTTTGTCTGAGACTGAGATTAAGCACTGTGGACTGATTTTTCAAAAGAAATTCAAAGCAGCGGAATATTGAGGCAGTGGCATGGCTTTTGTTGGGGGCTTTTAGTCAGATTTATGTTAAGTATCAAGAGCAAAGAGCCCAGCAGGATGATTTAAAATGTTGTGGATTTGGCCAAAAAAAAAAAAAAAAAAAAGCCCCAGTAAAGTTATGGAATGCAAAGATAGAACTGAGAGGATCTCCATTGCCAAGAAGGAAGGAAAGAATGGAAGGATGGCCTGAGGGCATTGCAGGAGGCAGCAGGTCTCCACCCTTTGCAGCCTCAGAATTCAAGGGTGAGGGACTTTGCTTTGAGGGAAAAGCTGTAGAGACCCATGTTCTAGAATGGTAGAGGCAGCACACTAGGTTCTAGAATGGTGCCAACATGGAGAATCTGTTCCTTGAAATCAGGGTCAGAGTGCTCAGTAATCCAGGCACTCAGCCCCTATAGCCAAGAGAGAAGAAAGCCTGGCTACTGCTTCAGCTGGCAGCAGACCTTGGCATCATCCATGTGGTGTTGGCTTTAGGCACATGCAGAATTCAGGAGTTCTGGGGTTAACAAGGCTTCCACCTGTATTTCAGAAGGCCTGGGAGGCCAGGCAGTGCACCCTGGGAAGGCAGTGTGTGAAGCTGTGAGAGGCTTATTCAGTGGAAACCCCAGAAATTTCGAAAATCCAGGAACATGGATCACCTGAGGAAAACTGCAAGGAGAGAGCAAAGAGAGAAGCCATGGGAGCTACCACCAAGAGTGCCATTGGAGTGGAGCCACATGGAGCTTCAGATGATCCACGTGGTTCTATAGGACTTAATGTTTACCTTGTTGGGTTTTGGACTTGTATTGGTCCCAATGCTTTGTATTCCCATTTGTGTCTTTTGGAATGATAATGTTTATCTTGTGCCATTTAATGTTGGGAGTGTTTAACTTTTCATTTGTACAGGGGCTCATAGCAAAGAGTTTACTTTTGATCATGGAGGAGACTTGGGACTTAGACTTTCCAGCAATGCTGAAACTGTTAGGACTTTGGCAACTCTTAGAGATGGACTAAAACACCACTTGCATAAAGGGATGTGCATGAGTCTTTGGGGGTTCAGGGGTGGAATGTTATGGTTTGTGTCTAGTTGTCCCCTCAAAGCCCAATGCAGTTATGGGCTGACTTCTCAAGTTTGTGATAACTCATGATCCACTGGAATTATGGGTATGAGTGCTACAGGGATTATGGGTATGAGTGTTACATTCAGCCTGGGGCAGACAGCCTGAATGTAACAAAAAGGAGGAGGACTTGCTCTCTGTGACTATTGTTGCTACTACTCTTCCCTTTTGCTTTTTTCCACCGCCATGAGCAGCTGCCTTCTGCCATGTGCCAGTCTGCTTTGGAGTCAGCTAGCGTGGGCTAAAACCTCCACAAACTGTGACCTAAATACACCTTTCTTTCTTCACTTTGGGTATTCACTTTGTCCCACCAGTGAGAGAATAACTAAGATATATTTTCATCTATGCAACAACTGAGTACAAAGGGCTGCAACAAGCACTGACATGACAGTACATCCTTTAATTCTTACGTCCATACTGAGTTCTGCTTTTAGAGATATAATTGAGTGGAAGTCCGCACAGTATTTCGTAAACCTTACCTAGACCTAGGGAGGCTTTATTGTTTTAATCTTTGAAATAAGAGACATGGAAACCCTCCCTCTTCTTCAATGGTTTCAGAGAATCTTAACATTTAATGTACCTATTAGGAAGGGTATGGTCTTGCTATTGAAGCAGTATGTCATGGTGACCATGTGCAAGGAGCTAAGTTTGAATTTCCATCCTGCCATTTAATAGTGTTGTGATCTTGGGGATTGTTTTTTTTAATGGAACAAGAGATTGAAGTGTGTTGTGATCTTGGGCAAATTGCCTCTTTATGCTGTTTTCTGGCTTATCTATAAAATAGGGACAGTGATAGAAGCTATGTCAGAGTCACTTTGAAGATTGAACCAGTACAATAAAGGGCCTCACACAGTATCAGGTACATCAACTTTGCATAAATACTAGCTACAATCTCCCCACATCTCTTCCCTGGCCTCTGTTCTAGTTGTGCTCTAGCAAATAGGCACTATTGCAAGTCCTGTGACCTCCCTGAATCTTCTTCCAGACTTCCACATCCTGCTCCTTTTCGTGGTAACTCCCACCCTAAAGTTCCTCCTCTCCTCTTTCCATCTTCCTTCTTGTCTTAGCTTAACTACCACTTGCTTTCCAGATCATGAGTTTGCTTCTACTGCGGGCTTTCAGGGCTCTTGGCAGGGCTGACAGATGTGAGGGTGTCAATTTAAATAAGATAAAGAACAAATAACCTGTTGGTAGAATTATGTCCTGTGCAATATTTGGCACATACTTATGCTAAAAAAACTATCTGCCACTCAAACTTAAATGGGTATCCTGCATTTTTTCTGTTCACCCTAAGCACAGAAGATCCTCTAGCATCACCCTTCTCATATTTAAAATTTAAATACAGTGGCCTCTTGGTTCACAAACTTAATTCCAAGATTTTGGTCACAAACTGAAGTGGATGAGAATCAAACTGAGTTTAATGGTTAGATTCAGTGTTGACCTTATGGGGAAATTTGATTTGGTTCTCATCAATTTGGTTTGTGACCAGAATCACGGACAGAATTAATTCATGAACCAGGGTACCAATTAACTGTAACAAGAGGTCCTTTGTCCCCCACCCTATGTCTGCTGCTTGAGGAGGTGCCTATGCAGGGCAGTCCACAAACTCCGAAGGACAGATGCATGAAGCTAAAACTCAAGCTGCTCCTTTGAGGATTAAGCTTTAAAGAAAGCTCAGAGAACTGAGTATTTTTGGTATGGTACAATGAAAGTCTCACATACATGTGCAGATCAAATGGTAGTACCACTCCTGACTTCCCAAGTGGACTTGAAGATGCATCCACTATTTTTACATTCAAGAGGGAATCAAAGCTGTCAGAAAGCGCTTGCTTCCCTGGCAAGTGCAAGTGCTTGAGTTCAATCCCCAGTTCTGAAAAAAAAAAAAAAAAAAAAAAAAAGCTGGTGTATTGTACACACCTGTTATCTCAGAATTCTAGGAGGCTGCAGCAAGAGGACCAATTGCAAGTTTGAGCCTAGTCTTGGCAATGCTGCAGGTAACCCAGAAGCTTTCTCCAAAAAAGAAGGTTGGAGGGGGATGTATGTGCACCTTTGAGCTGAGACCAGTATGACAGACAATTTGGCTTATGATCAGAATTTTAGTTTTAACCAAAGTCTTGAGCTATGACCCAAATGCCAGCTGCTTGTGCTTCCTGATGGTCTCAGACACAAATTTACCCCTGAAAGTTCTAGAAGGAACATCACAACATCCTTGATGGGTTTGAGAATTCCTGGGCCAGTGTCTCAGAGAGCTCTATATTGAGATCTGCCCATGTACAGGACAGAGAGACTTCGAAGGCTGTGCAGAGGAAGGAGCCCGAGCCTTCAGCTGACAAGATGAGTAACTACCAGCCCCCAGAAATAAACTGGGTTTGTAAGTCAAGGGTCCACTGCTCTCTGTGTTGGCCCTGGGTTCAACCCTAATTATCACAAAAAGAGAAGAGCACTGAGTTTTTACACGTATTTAACTTGACCCTGAAGGCAAATAAAATATCTCTATTGAACAGTCAAGTGGGGACTCAACAGCATCTTGCCCAAGATAACCAGTGTGTAGGACTTCATGCTCTTTCCTCTTCACCACCGGCCCATGCGAGCCAGCAGGCAGCCACAATTCATGGATTCTTTCCCTTTACCCAGAAAGTTTTTTTTTTTTTTTCCCTCCCTCTGGGAAGAAATCTGATATCCCACCCCTCTCTACAGATTCAGTTATTCTTCCCATAATATTCCCCAACAATAGCCTGAGAGAAAAGAGAGGCCAGGGACCTGGGTTTTCAAAACTTTTTCTAGGCGATCCTTAGCGGATCTCCCACGGTACAGATACTATTCATGCTGAGAGAATAAACAGGGAAATAGGAGCCAGAGCAGCAGCAGCCAGAACTGAAATCGATGCATTTCCTTTCACCTGCCTTTCTAGGAGACCCCCACCCCACTCTCCACTAGATTTCTAAGGGCCAAATTCACACCTTGATTACATACCCTTGTCAGCTGTCTTCTGGAATGAGGTGGGGATGGCTGAATTTGTTGCTGGTGTGGGGCTTGGATACCCCGCCCCTTGGGATATTCCTGAAACATTCAGGCTGAAGACAGTTGGGCTCCCTGCTTCGGGGAAATCCCCTCAGGCCCCTTCTCTAACTTGGTCAGAAACCCGCAGGAAGGCTCAGGATAGTCAGTGGACCAGACTAGCGCCGACTTGGAGAAAGTGCCAGGCAGTCTCTCCTGCCTGGGGACTTCTAATTTTTCCTATCCCCGAAAAGCTGCTGCTCTTGGAGGGAACACGTAAGAAAGTATTGGGCTGCTGCTGCCCCGGGTAGGGGGTTAGAAGCTAATGACCTAAAACGGAACAGACTGTGCGCAATTTGGTAAAACTAGAAATGCAACCCTGCCTCAGTGTTATGCTACACTATTAAATGGTTGTTTGACTTGGGTTAAAAGTGCAGAGAAAAGTGTGGACTTGTTGTGTGAGGTTGGTGTGAGCAGTTTTCTGTTTCATTTAATCACTAGGGCCTGGGACTCTGGCAGCTCGTTCCAACACCGCAGTACAAGAAGACTGTGCTATCCCCTCAGACTAGCGAAAGGGTCCTATCCGAAACAAGAGCAAATGAATTTATGCTGTGTACGGAATTCCAGACCGACTTTCGGTCTGGGCTTAGAAGCGCACTTTACCAAGTTACCGACCTGAGTCTCAGCCGGCAGGGAAGGAGCTCACGCACTCTGAGACCAGCTGGCCAAGGGCGGGGAGAAGCCACATGGAAGAATCATTTTTTTTGGAGCAGAGCCCCTGCTATGGGCCGGGGCTCACTTGGCTGGGCAGTGAGATCCACTCTGCGCCCAGCTCGCGTTTCAAAGTGGGATCCGGTCGCCAGGGTAACGCAGGACGCGCGCGCCTGCGCAGTGCGGGTGGCGGCTCCTGGCGGTAGCCGACCGAAGAGTTCGCAGCAGGGAAGGGCGGGCCCTGCACCCAGGAAAGCGCGGCGCCGGTGCTGTCTTGGGTTAGGCCAGTGAGAGGCCGCGGGTGTGGCAGAGGGAAGGGGGCGGAGTACATAGGGAGGTCCATCGGCGGCCCGGCCGCCCTTATCCTCTGGGGCACGCGCGTCGGCGACTCGTCGCGCCCAGGGTGGCGCGGGCAGCGGAGCGGCCGCTGGGCGGCACCATGGTGACCCCCTGCCCCCCGAGCCCCGCGGCCTGGTCCGAAAGGCGACACCATGAACCGTACCTTCGGGCGCCTATGAAGAAGAGCCGGCGCCCGCGCCTCCGCAGGAAGGAGCCTCTGCGACCCCTGAGCCCGCGCCTGCTCCCGGGGGACTCGGGGGTCTGCGACGTGTTCGAGTCCCCCGGTTCTGGATCGGACGGCGGGGACAGCCCTGGGGTAGGGGCTGCGGCATGGAGCTGTAGCCCACCGCCCAATCCCGGCCAGCTCCTGGCGCCTCTCGACCTGCAGACCTTTCGCGACTACGGCCCGAGCTGCTACGCTTTCCGCAAGGCGCAGGAGAGCCGCTTCCACCCTCTGGAGTCGCTGGCGCGGCAGCCGCAAGTGAGCCCGACCGCCCGACCCGCGTCTTCCTGCACTCAGTTTCAGGGGACGACTGGGGCTCCTGAGGGCCGGGTCCCCCGCCTTGCTCTCCGGGAGGAGCCTCCCAGCTGGGCAGACCGAACCAGAGCGGGCTGAGCCGAGCCACGCACCAGGGAGGAGCGGAGCAGGGAGTCGGATTCCAGGTTGGGTCCGCACTCCCGTCGGCCTCGCGCTGCCTATGTAACAATCCAAAGCCTGTTTCTAACCCTGCAAAATGGGCTGCGCCTCTACCCTACCTCCCGCTGAATTGCCCAGAGGACCGCAGGAGGGGACGCGCACTAAGCGCTCGGCGGCCACTGCGCCCACCCGCCTCTCCCAGGCCTGCGGACTTCAAGCAGCAGCGTCGCCCGCGTTATTCAGTTTCCAGTGCATCCAGCTTTTCCTGCTTCTTTCCGACGAAGCTCCCTGGGTCCTTTTGGCCCTCCTTTCCACAGCGCCCTTCCCTTCTCTCGGCAGGTGACCGCGGAGTCCCGCTGTAAGCTCCTCAGCTGGCTCATTCCCGTGCACCGCCAGTTCGGGCTGTCCTTCGAGTCGCTGTGCCTGACGGTGAACACCCTGGACCGCTTCCTCACCACCACGCCTGTGGCCGCTGACTGCTTCCAGCTGCTCGGGGTCACCGCGCTACTCATCGCTTGCAAACAGGTACCTTCACCGGGAGCAGAGGTACAGCCAGACGGCCCTTCCTGGAGGCCTGTCTCTCCGGGCACGCAGCTCAGTGTTGGGGTCCTCAGACTTCTTTTGGCAGAGGTTTGGAAGTCTGCAGCCGTAACAGTCCTTTCACTGAGGCCCCAAAGAAATAAGCTGTATTAAGTCTCACTCTCCCAGTTTCTCTCTGTCTGTGTCTGTCTCTCTCTCTGTCT